>JANCMC010033613.1:61006392-61081019 GCA_024363005.1 Charaxes varanes
AAACCCTCAAAATTTAACAAAATCACTTAAAACCAACAAACGGTCGCGGCGTATAGCTAGTCTATATATATATATATCTATCAATAACTTTAGTGTGAACGAAATGAGCTTAGTACCTCTTTGATGACCACCAGATACAAGTTTTTGAAGTCCAGTTACCTAGACTTGAAATGTGGACCTTTTCTGAACTGTAATTTTACGTAATATTTATTATCAATCTGTTAAGTCACCATTGTGGTAACGAAGTGCATGTTAACATTATAGGAAATATGCAATTTTCCTTTGTAAATACGTTAGAAATATTTAAGAATATCTTAAACAGGAAAACTGTTCTTGCTGATCATAACATCTTAGTCATTATGAAAATACAAAATATTATAGAATAATATGAAGGTTAGTCTTGCCTTATTACCTATTTTAAAGACGTAAATATTTATTGTGTAAGTACTTTTTGTTGGTTGGTCGGTTTTATTCTTCCTTATTTAATTTTTTAAAGCTTTTACTGCAAAAATTGTCTGATGCTAAGCTTTGTGGTTTTATTTTAAAAACAAATGAGATAATGTTTTAAAAAAATCGCTTAAGAATATAAGAGACAACTTACTGTCTCCAGTCAAATGGATTTGAATCTGTCCCTATTTTAACGCCGGAACCAGACATAACTTCATTTGAATGATCATTACAATGATCATGTAGTGTGGCCGGGAACTTTGTGTAGCTGCGCAAAGTTTTGTAGTACTTTGTTGTCTTCAAGGACAAAAATTTGCAAACCACTTTGAGCTATGTCTGGGTTCGGTATAATAACAAAACAAAATTGTGGTTTGGGGACATTCTCCAAAAAAACTTTATACAATTTCTACTATGAATCGATGATTTAATCTTCTTCTTTGTTTCTAGAGGAGATGGTACTCAAAGAAAATATCCACTTGGATCCCGTTCCATCAGTGTATTTAAGCCACAAGGAGAAGTATGAATTAGCTATGAAAAAAGCCTGCCTTTTATTTAAGATGATACGGAGACTGCAAGAAGAGGAAAATGCTGGGATGGAGAATTATTTGTAAGAAACTTTTCAACTAGTTTTTACTTAACCTTTATATACTTTATTATTCTACGTTTTTAAATTATGTACGATACAGTAAATTGGTACCTATCAGTACCTTGAAGATGTAAAAAATGCCTAAGAGAGTGTCAAGAAACGCTTATATAGAAGAGAGTGCGCTAAAGTTATTTGTTAAATAACATCAAAAGTTGTCCTATTTCGCTCAAAATCATTTGCCTAAGGAGTTTTTAGCATTTTTTCTATCAATGTGGAAAATTTTAAGTCTCTGTATCTAATAGTTTGGAAATCCTAAAGTGGGAAACACTTAGCGGGCGGACAGACGGACGAACGGAAACAGCCAAGCTATAAGGGTTCCTTTTAGAACTACGAAACCCTTAAAAGTGCATAACCCGTAAACATATGCATATACATGCATATCTGTAGTAACAAGGGCAGTGTGTTACCTCGCTCGGGTCGCATCATAAATTATGACATATGTGTTCTGGGCAATACGCTTGAGTGTAAATCTCCAGACCCGAGTTGAAGTTTGGGAACCTTTATACTCTTCTGTTAGTTTTAAAAGCCTTATTCTTAAAGAGTTAAAAGATTTAAAGTGCAGATATGGGTTTAGGTTCATTCTTCTGTTACTTAGCAATATATAATAGACGCCAAAACAAGAATTCGAACGAGAATCAAGCTTTAAAATTTAAAATTTGTTATTCTCAAACTTTTCAACTACACCTACTCGCATATTAATAAATACCTCACCCATGACTAATACTGCGGCATTTTGTTGTATAATAATTAGATATAAGGTTATTTTTATGATAAAAAGATATAGTAGCATATGGTTTGAATTCTAGTTGGCTTGTTTATCTTTATTAGAGGTTGCCTGGTGGTCGAAATTCGCCCACAAATTTTTAGTTTTCCTTACAATATGCGTATTTAGAGCTAATGTAAACAATAGTAATGGATGTAAAAAATAAATGAATACAATAGCGTGTAAATCGTTTGACATTGGCACGCGTGAGGTTTCATTTGTATAATTTAATATATTAATAATGCATATTTTATAAAAGATATTAGCGCTCGCACACCTTTCTCTATAAAAACTATAATTGTGTCAAATTTCATACACCTAGTAGATTGTATATATAGATAATAGATAATGTAGAAATGGGAGCGAGTCTTTAAAGAAATCTTTCAAGTTTCTTTGCTTTAAAGGATATTAGTATTAATTTTAAACATGGTAACAAAATCATGCAGACTGAGGACAAGTTTGCTAGATTAAAATGCGTGAGTATGAAGAATATGTCATCGTACTGGTGTTTCTCCCGTTAGTTTTTACATGCCAGGAATGTTCCGGCATGCAATATTTTACTAACAATAGTCAACAGGAAATGTTTTTCAGTAAGTCATTAATAATTAACTGGTTACAGGGCCGTTCTCGGCGGTAATCTAGGGGCCGGGTTGCAGCATTACACCGATTTTCCCTCGTATTCATTCGCGGATTAAAGCAAAGTAGTTTAGCTTCTCATGCATTCTTCTTCTTTTTCTACGCGGGTTGCTTTCCACACTTAGTCGCAGTAGGGCGACCACTGTGTCTTTCAACGTCCTCTATTAACCAGTCTAAGAATTATTTCGATATCTCCATCGAAAACTGAGATACAGCTTTTTTTGTCTTTTTAATTAAAATAAGTTATTAGTTAAAAAGACAAACAAATAATAAAATAACATTTCAATACCAATAATCACTTCATTAAAATACATATTTAACGCCGTTTTTATCGAAGTATAAGCGGAACAAGTCGTAAATGACAAAATGTTTTTTTGTTTTTTCCCAAAAATCAGTTTTTTTTTGAGTTAGTTCCGTTTATTATTAAGGGTGCGATAAAAGCGTGTTTTAACACACTCTTGGCCACTTTATTTTGCTACGCATCTATTATTAATATCAAAGTATATAAAGGTGAAGTAATAGTTTGTAACGTTGAAATGATAGTAGATTTTCGTACCAAGCACAAACTGTGTTATTAATGCACAAATGTTATGTTTTCGTAGATGTTGCACTTACCCTTTTTGCATAGTGGAAAGAAAAAATATTTTTCTTAAAAATTTTATCTGTTACTAGAGACTTACTACTCTTAGAAACAGCTGGATAAATTTTAAAGGTCTGACGGTAGATTAGCTATTAGAAATAATATATATAAAATAAAAAGCCTTTAAGAATAAAGGCTTTTTTAGTAGAAACTACAGATGTACATTACTTTTAAGTGCATGATTGTTCTACCTTATTAAATATCGCTGCAGAAATTGCCTCCTCAGTATAGGCATCCCCTCTAATACTAAGATATAACATAGATTTTTTTGACTTTAATAAACCAATTAGGGTTCCGCACAAAAAATAATATCCTCGAGATTATAATACATGATACCTTAAAAAATTTTGAAATTCATAACGACTTGATCTTGTTGTCTCTATTTTGTATAATAATTTGTTAATACAAAATTAATAATCTAATAAGGAAAATTACTTACTCTCTGAGAATTCCTGCGTCTGCTGATTAGTTACGTTAATAACAAAAACGAAACTTTCCGTATTGCGATCCCAGTCTATCTTGGAATGATGAAAAATTAAAAGAAAAGACAGTATTGAAAAGGATAAGCAATTAATGTAATTTGTGTTTGTTTCGATATCACCAATAGACAGTTGTATTTTATTTTGTATTATTATTATTATTATTTATTAAATTAGTGACTACAAGTGAACACTTTGAAGGCTGAAATAAAAATGATAGTCAAACTCTATGGCATTCAACGCGTCGCATCCCGTAATAGATTAGGTCGAACTTTATAAACAAAAATGTGCCAAATTTCTTACTCCTCGGTTCACGTAAATTTCTGAAAATGGTACTAACGCTTCGCGTGTTAATATTGCTAAAGTATAATAACATGAGTACTTATTGCAAGGGCTCATAATTGACTAAAAGACTTTTGAGATTAATTTTTCAGCATTCCATAGATTCAGCATACGAGTTTGAGGTCAAACGCGTTGCAGACAGACGAACCATAATAGTGTCTTAGACTTGAGACCCAAGTGTAGGTTTAAGAGATCTCTTTAGAGTGGCCACTAACACTCGCTTTCACTGCCCGTGTTATCTTCCCTGTCCAATTAGTTCCGGTATTATCTTAACCTATAATGATATTCTTTTTTTATACTTTATCATGGTGATGGAGATCATCAACCTTATTTCTTCGATTGTTATTCTAGGTCTCGAGAAGGTGGGCCTAGAATAATAGGGAGATGAGAATAAGCAGCCAACATATCAAGGGATATTATGAAGGTACCATCAGTTGCTACAAGCAAAAATATATCAATAATAGTAAAACCACTCAAATTACAATTATTTAACTTGTAATTCAACCCCCCTCCGGTATAAATTCGTCTCATTTTTATAACGTGTTATGTTTAAATGTTGTAATAATGTATATAGTTATTATATAGGGCATGATCTTTACCTACGAGTCACCACTGCAATATCACGAAGCACCTTTCAACTGCTTGGTCGACGCTCGCTAGCTCGTTCGATGAAGTGGGAGGTATAAGTGGATGAAGTGTGAGGTTTAAGTGGATGAAGTGCGACTTTTAAGTGGATGAAGTGTGACGTTTAAGCCATATGAACGTTCCGCGCATAGGCCGCGTTAAATCTAAGGCAAGTTATTTTATAACGGCGTGGAGTTGTTTAGTTTTTGTTATGCCGGAGCAAGATATAGCTCAGTGATTGTACATTTTTGTTCTTGAACGCTACAAAGTTCTACAAAATTATGCGCAGCTACACAAATTTCCCGGCCACACTACATGGTCATTGAAATGATCATACAAATGAATCTATGTCTGTATAAAGCAATATTTTACGTGTATCCGGGTTCTTCACTTAGGTCCTTGAGACCAATAAAGATGAAAGTGCATCCACATATTTGCAATATTTATCAGCAACTGTAGTTTTGTTTTACTTTATATTGCTTTTAGTAAATAAGATATTGATATAAACTAGAAAATTTACCTTTTCCAGTACTATAGATATTTTTACATTCAATACAAATAGAGGTTTTGGTTCCAAAAACTCATAGTACTATTTGACAGTTAGGATTTGAGGTAGGGTAATGTCATAAATCTTTAATAAGTTATTAAAATTACGTAAGTAAAACAACGTTAACGTCAGTTGAGAAATAAGAGTTTAATATTATTAAATAATTTCTTTTGAACAAGGTCTCTTAATAATACTGACGTAGATCACATTCGGCCATCGAAGGTCTCCGCGTATAGGTATCATAGCATAAAGATCTAGCTGATCGGAAAAATCCGTATTTTTTTTTATTTCAAAATTATTATTTTATAAAAAACTATAAAAAATAAAGCTTGCCGCTGACATTTAAATCTTTTTATGACAAATTTATATAACATCAAAATTTGTACCTTTATAATGAAATCCTTATTATCTTCGTGATACTTATAAAAAAAATCCAATTCTTAAAGTCTTAGTCTTAGTTAGAAAATGTTGGTATAATTTTTAATTAGAGGTAGCGCCATGCTTGTAGCTGAATTGGGCCGGCGCGTCCGGGTACCAGTACCTCTTTCTCACATGGGCTTGGCTACTCGCTGGCTGGCTCGCTCTTGACAAGAATATTAGGCAAAAATATTCCTAATACTCTATAAACAACGCTATTCTTTAAAAAGAAAAAAGATAAAATTGCAACACAGAAAACAAAAAATGTATCAGACTGAGCAGTTTTCTATCTAGTAGAATATATTTTTTGTTTGTTTTTTTTTTTTGTTACTTAAAATGATTTTGTGGATCTCATCGCGCGAAACTTACGTTAATGTATTCAAAGGGAAATGATCTCTTCAAACTCGTGTACTGGTAATTCAAAAGTTCTTTCTTTTTCTTTGGCGTGTAACTTGTTCTGGTGTCGAGCAACTTTTTTGACGGCTCCTTGTGGCAGCTCACTGGCTCCCTCATCAGATTGTCTTAATGAATTGTACCCATTTTTCTCATTGGATATATTTCTAAGCCTAGTAAAAAATAATTGATAGAATCAGGCGTTACTTTGCAGAAATCCATGACATGCATGAGAAACTAAACTACTTTGCTTTAATAGGAAAAAAAACCACATAAAAGAAGCCCCATGTAGAAGAACTCCGCATTGAAGAAGAAGCACGCGTAGAAGAAGCTCGCGTAGAAAAAGTTAGCGTAGAAGAATAAGCCCACTTAGGAAAAAAAATCACATAAAAGAAGCCCCATGTAGTAGAACTCCGCATTGAAGAAGAAGCAGGCGTAGAAGAAGCATGCGTACAAAAGAGAACTGCGTAGAAGCAAACCGCGTCGAAGAATGCCCGAGTAGAAAAAAAGGAACAATTTATCTATCAAAAGTTAATCGATGGATGGTATATTTTATTACTCATCAGCTGTGACATGTGTTTTGTTGCCCTTAAATTTTCAATTTCGTGAGTTTTAACGGTTAGTTCTGAGCCTTTATTAAGTTAACCAATTTTTATACAGAAGAAGAACTTTATATAAATTAATTATGACTGGCCCGTTGGCGCAGTGGACAGTGACCCTGCCTTCTGCTCCGGGGGTCGTGGGTTCGATTCCCACCTCGAGTCTACATTGGCGAAATAAATTATGCCCAGTCGGCAATAATACACGCGTATTAAAAATTGAACTGAAGTCATAATACGCCTATAAGGATAACTAGAGTACAAAAAAACGGGAAAAATATGTGCTCAAGCCAGGTCTGCACTTCTGTGTTAAAGATTATAAGAGGATAACTTGCTTGAAATACCTATCCAAAAATATCTTACAGTTCTCCTGCTACTTAAAAAAAAGTCCCTTATACTCTAACACAGACAGAACTATAAATTTTGTCGAATTGTACTAAAATTTAGCATTTCAATATCGCTTACAATGGCTTAAAAAGATAGCTAGACGCCTATTTCCAAATAATTATTTTACAAGTGTAGCCCGCCTGCATCATATTTAAATTTGATGCAGGCGGCCTTTAATTAAATTTAAAGACATGGTGGCCCTTGCCTGTCATAGGGTTGCTGACCTCTAGTCACTATAAAATAAAACCTCCTTGTAATGTAAATATTATCTCCTCATAAAATAAATTGCCCAATTGCGTAAAGTTTTTGATTTTTGAGCGCCCTAGTAGGGCTGTCTTCAAACCCAGTTTTGCTAACTTTTTTATAAGTAACATCGAAAAAACTGCAATGCTAATTAAAAAAAAAATTGTGCGGTCGAGGAACCGCCGACGTGAAGAAAGTTTCTTATTCCACCTCTAACCCTTACACCCTTCTCTTTTTACCCTTTACCATTTTAACCCCTTTTCCCGTAGTCCGCGTTAAGGAACTTCGTTCCAAAAAGGAGACCTATAACACAGGCATTAAGTTGTCTACCTTAGGAACAGACGTCCGTGTGTCATATAGTCCTATATATTTATTGTTTATTTATTATTTTCATCAATGTTTTGAGTTTCTTTGTTTATAAGAATATCTCGCTGTATGTTTTGGTATTTGGGCAGTGGTGCTCTCAGTTCAACGAGGGCGGCGGCGGCGGGTCGCGCGCGCCCATCACGCTGCGGCTCATCGTGCCCGCGTCGCAGTGCGGCTCTCTCATCGGCAAAGACTATCTGTACCCCACGACTTCATCCGCGTGTGCCACTCTCATCACTTAGAGGTTTAAAAATAGTTTTTGGATAAGCATTAATATTATGTTTATAAAAAGACCTTAACAAAGAACGCATTATTTTAGAACAAATTTTGTTAGCATAAAAAAGGTTATACTGAGCCAACTTTAAAATATAGACCTATGCTGTCGCGGACTTTTATTTAGAACTTTTAAAGGGGAACAATTTTGTCATACATGACTTTTGCGAAACTAACCTATCCGTTACATTTCGCGCGGAATGGCAACTCCAAAATGCCCTATTTTATTCCTGACTCAAAAAAAAATTCCTAAATCGATGAATGCCGGCTTCATGCACAAAAAATTTTGACTCATTGTCACGTTCCGCCTGAGTCGAGTGTGCGAGCGAGAGCGTGTAACTAGCAATACAGAGGCACGCTCGGTTTAAGCTATCGGCGTTATCACGTAAAATTATTGTCCGTAAAGCAACTTTACAAACAACCAATTATGATTCCTTCCTCTGCAACGCGATGGACCCGGCACCCGCACGGTGAATCCATGGAATGCTAAGAAATTCGTCTCTCAAATGTAATATTGCATCTGGAATTTTGTTAAAGAATTGTATACTTGCCCCCACAAACGATTTTATATAATTTCATAAGCACTTGATATGTATATTACACATTTTTTTTGTCAATTTCAGAGGCACAGAAGACATTATTTCACCCCACGGCATTCCTCTGGATCTTTTAGACAGATTGTGACCATCGTGAACAAACACCGGAGGCTTTACGTTCACCATAAATATTAAACAAAAGGCCATAACAAATGAGCCTGCTCTAGCAAAATTTTACTAACGTAAAAGTGTATACATTTCTTCATATATTCATTCAAATTAATTCATTTATTCATTTTCCTTTCATGTGATAATATAAAATAATAATGTTCAAAAACCACTGCTGCAGACAGTTGGCGTGCACAATAATGAATTAATTTTACATGTAATAAAGGCATCTCCAGAGTTTAAGTTTCAGTCCGGTTTGGAGTTTAAGTTCGATTTATTATTATTTTACTAAAATTTATTTCAATATCTTGCTCTAAATAAATTTTTAAATATTAATATAAAAATACAAACATTTAAAATATATTAAGAAATGCATGACCGCCGGAGGCGAGGCAAGGACCCAGGCAACCCCCAAGCTTGTTTATAATAATTGTAAATTTCTCAAATGATCACATTATCAACATGCATATGCCTCGAAGCGTTAGCAATATTTATATTATATTTTGGAGTTTCTACCATTTATCATCCCATAATTCATAATTGATAAAAATAGAGCTCTCAGGCTAGTTGAAATTCGACGACAAACTTTTTGCACATGCTTAGTACAATCACATATTATATTGTTCTATTTGGCTATTAATAAAACATACATACACATGTGGCCATAATGCTTTGACATCATTCACTAATAAAATGTATACATGTGAGTGTAAATCGTTTGGCTTATGTGTGCGTGAGGTTTCAAAAAATACATACATTCACATGCATCGGTGATGTCTTCATTTACTGCGTACTCTTATTAAAGCAGTGCGTTTAGTTGGTTTATCTAAATAATTAAAAACCATCTACTTTCAACTACAAATTTCAAATTAAATTGTTTTTAAATAAAAGGAAATCACCTTCAAAAAACTAAAAGCATGGGGTCTTACGCCGCGATTTATGAACCGATCTTGATGATTCTTTTTTAGTTGGATAGACTATACTTCAGAGGTGGTCCTTAATCGTTCTAAGATTTCTCTATGCAAGCCACTTTTATCCCAGCGTTAATGCTCAGTAATTAATAATAAAATAATAACAATAAATATATACAGGACTATATGAAACACGGACGTCTGTTCCTAAGGAAGACAACTTAATGCCTGTGTTATAGGTAACAGCCACCTGTTATAGATAAATATATTTTTTTTAGAAATATATAATTACATACATATGGATAATACACCCAGACTCGAGGTGAGAATCGAACCCACGACATATAATATTGTTACTTTTACGACCTAGGTCTAGTTTTATTTATTTACAATCTTCACGCGCTATGTCAGAGTCCTGGTGCCTAAAATATAGGTTCAATCCAGATTGTTCTTAATACTAGTGATTGTACTATTTTTGTGTACTATACAAGAACAGGGAAATAAAGATTATTATTATTAACGACTAAAGAACTCGATTAGCAAATAGTGGTAAACACCTTTATTACAGGTACAAGTACCAACCTTTATTACAGTTAAGGAATCTGTTCACACTTACATTATTTTGTGTAACAATTCTTGGTTTTCTTCTTTTTCTCTTTCTTGAACGCATTATTCGGTACCAAAATTTATTCAACGGCCCATCCCTCCGTAAATATTATGGCTGTAATAAATCGAATTCTTTTAACGGAAAGAGGCTTAAAAATTAAAACAATATAAGTTATTACATTAGTCCTTGCACGGTCAAATTATTTCAAAGGACAATTGGACGAAAAAGTTCGTTTTATTACAAAGTGTTCATTAAACATTCCTTATCAGATATTGAATCTAAGTCCAGAATGGATTTAGATAGTTTAAAATAAAAGGAAACCTTATATTATCAGTTTTCCGTATTCTTCTTTGCAATTATGAACTTAGTATTAATATATATGAAATATCTCATAAATCGAACGAAACGGATCTATCAACAGATTCAATTTAAGTCTATATTATGAACTTCGCAGAATCTTCGTCGCGTGATATAGCTTATGGTAATGAAGTGGGCCTGTCCATCTTAACTCGCCCCGCAGCCAAATCCTCTACAATCTAAGCGGACCCTGTTACTTAACCGGGATAACGCTAGGAAGTAGTGGCGGTACCTGTGAAAGCAATTGATGAAATATCCGTGCTTATTCAATTAGGTACTTGCGACTAATAAAGACAAGGTGCCACATGTACTTGTTCAATTACACTTATGATACTTATTGCTATGTTAAGTACCTGATATGGGTGACTTATATAAACTCAAAAGCGGCTCAGACATGAGTGGTCCGCCCGGTTCTGAAATATAAACAGAAGTTATTTTAAAATCTTTACAACTTATTAACAACGCACAAAGTTACGAACTACCAACTACGCCTTCCAAAATTTCACCAATACGCATTTTATACGTATTATAAAAACATATAAAGGCATTATAATATTACTAGCGGACCTGGCAGACGTTGTCCTGCACAAATGTTGGCTTGCTTACTATTAAACATACGCGATTGTTGTGTTCAGCATTTAGCATGCATTAAGTGATATTATTGTAAAATATCGAGATTTCAACTATCCTCTGTATTGAGTCAAATTAAATTACAGATAGTTACCACATTTCATCAAAACCTGATCCGCATTTTCAGAGATACGTCAAGCGCAAACTATCGGTACCATTTCACGAAAATTACGCCGACGGAAGAGTATGAAATTTTGCATAATGATGGTTTATAAGCGGGTATTCGTATTTTCATAAATAAATATGCATTATAAATACATTAAAACTAATAAAATAAAACCACACGCACACTAATGCCAAACGATTTGTGTACATTTTACTACAAGATGGTGTCGAAGTCCTGACATTAATTGTGTTTATGGACAAATATAAAAATTTCTTTGAACAAAGAATTTTGTATATAGCTTTAAGTAAGCATATGGTCTGCAAATCTAAAGATTTGGAGCAGAATTTTGACCACCAGACTATATCTAGTAATATTAAAATACGTATGGTAAAATAGAAAAACATAGCCGTAGTTGTAACATTGTGAAAATCCTTGCCGTGAGAATCGCCGTCCGTACGTCCTAACAAAATTTTATTCAGACGCTGTAAAAGAGCAAAACCATATTAATTAATTTTGACCCACTTTTGAAATATTCGTGCTGAAAATTTCGACCATGTCAGAGCGTATGTAGGTTGTGAGAACAGATTTGACAATGTAGAGAGAATTATATGAAAGATTTTTCTATTTAATACGAGACGAATTTCTTAGCATTCCGTGGATTCGTCTCGGGGCTGTTGCGTTGCAGAATAAAAAGTCTCGGTTATTGTACGTAAAAATCGGGAAATTTAAACTAAAAATAAACTGCGCAAGTGCGACTCGTGCACTGTGGGTTCCGCATAATACTTTACCAGGTTATTTTAAGATTTATACTTTACGTAAGATTTCTTTTAATTGGACAAAGTCACCACAATTCGCCAATACGATATAACTACAAATTTAGGGCTTTTGAAATTTTTTTCTGTACTAATTGTGTTTCGACGTCAACGGAAAGTACCCTTATAGATTTTAGTCCCCTTTGCGAATGTATGGAAAATGTAACATAAACGGTCATATCTTTCGATTGCGTACACTTAGAGGGTTGGTTTTATTTCACAGCTTCAAGGGACTGCGGCCTTTATTATATTTATTTCAACTTTACGTTCCCGAAAAAAAGGGTCTTGACAGACAGATAGATAATCACGTGGGCCTATAAACATTTTTTGTTGTTTTCCTAAGGAGGTACGGAACCCTAAAAAGTTGAAAAACTAAATTGGTATTTGACAAGAGTGCAAATTTTTAAATCTCCAATGGATTTGTGTCTACATATGAAAGTTACATTATAAGAGCTTTATCCCGGTACTAGAACCAGTACTGGTACTCCTACCTGGTACTAGTACTAGGTCCCGCTTGTTTAAGACGAGGTTGGGGTTGAGATATAATGACCTACTGCAATCTGACGTCATCCCCGTAACCCCCACAATCTCTAAAACCTCACGACTATCTATAATCGGGACCCACTATTGTACGCCCCTTTCAAAAGCCGACCACTTGTCAGCTATTTGAAAAACTAGTGTTAGAATGGGTCACCCATCCATCACCCGACCGCGATCAGAACTGCTTAACCTAGCGATCGACTCCAATGCCGACCACTAATTAAGCTACGACCTCCTCATATACAGTAATGGCTAATCTAGATAATAGCTTGTCGCTACTAATAGACGCTAGTCTGGATTTTAATACAATTATCACAAAGCGGAATAGTCTTAATCTCTTAAAAAAAGATACCCATCGCGCCGAGACATTTTGTCGGCATCTTTTAATCTATCTTTAGGCACTCCACAATTAGGCAAATGAACTGTTTTATTACACTGCCAAAACGACGCGGAGTGTTTTTAAAAGAAAGATATTTTTTTCTCAAACATGCTTGGAAATTTGAGCTTTAATTTGGCAACCTTCTTCGAGATAAATCAAACTTGCTGTACTAGTTGACTAGCGGCCGGCAATAGTTGTATGAAAATCCATATCTGTCGTGTTTAGCGGCCAAATAAATTACTATGTAAAATCATATTTGTCGTGTAATTTAAAAGTGGAATCTTCTTCTACACCGCAACATGGCGACCAAAGAGATAACTTATCAAAGGTTTAATTTAAATTTCGAACTGCCCTGCACATAGAAAGCTGTTTAGTGGAAAAAAAATACTTTGGCGCGTAAAAATACTATTGTAATTAGTTGTTCGTCAACTTCGTCATTGGTTTTAAATACTTTTTCAAATAAAAGTTCTGAATTGTACTGCTTAGTTTAATTTCCGCGCATTATTTGAGAAAAGTACGTTACTGCAGCGGCCTGCAAGAGAGGCATTGATGGACTTACGTATGTGTGCCTCGGCCCACATTCACACGTTCGTCCATCGCTTCGTAGCGAGCTCATGAGGATAGACCCCGGCAATATAATATCTATCCTTTAATATTAAAATTAGTAGAGGAGGTAGCGATGCTAAATTTGTAGTCACGATAGGGTTTGTGGATATATCAGGCCGCTTATTAAAAACATATTTTTGCATTTTGAATTAAGTGTGAACGCGCATGCGTGATTTGAGACATTAGAATTAGGTTTATCGGGATTAATTGTATTGCACAGATTAAGCGCAGAAACGAAAAAACAGGATTTAGGGTCTTATATTTTAATAATTAGACATGGATTATGTTCTTCAGGTATATTTTGTTTATCTAATATTAATTATTTGATGAAAATTCTTTTATATAAGGAGAAAACGGGCAGGTTGTTCAACAAAACATAAGCGAATATTCACCAAAACATAAGTGAAAAGTGAAAGAATTTTATTAACGCCATGAAACAAATGAACGATTTACAAGTCAATAAACTGCTTTATATTTGTATATAACATCAATATTAATGTTTCGTGGAAGAGCGTCAAACATACATCCATACATCCATGTGTAAAAACTTTAACGTTTATAATATTCGTACGATGAGAGATAATGACGGAATACTGGGAGTTGAACTACCGAGTCAAGTTCCGAGACGATAAGAAGGCTAGAATAGCCTTTTCGCTGATACTGTTAAAAAAATGTGTCTTTAATTTTAAAGTCTATTTAATCTGTTAGAAATAATTAAAACCTATCATGCAATATTGACGCTAGTAATTACAAGGCGCACCTTCAATCAATACCTTGACTTGGGTCATAATGTTCATAGAGTCAAGTGCGATAAAACTGGAATGATAGTCTATCATTTGCAGAGGCATTTATAAATTATCACGAAATTATTTCTACAAGATCATGTTAGAAACTGTTGCTTTTTTTCGCGTTTTCGGGATACTTTTTTTTTTTAATTTATTTAAAAGAATATTAGGAATACTTTTTAGGTATGTCTAATATTCCCTTTTCCCCTCCTACTAAGCTTAAATTAATTCGGTTCTGTTTTATTACATTGCGTTAATACACGAATAAAAATAGGGAAATCACTACATCAATGGTTTGCATCGATAGTTCCATACATTATCATAAACGCCATTTTAACGTTCTGCCTCGAATCTCAAAAGGCAATGGATATGATTCTGTATTTGATAAAAGTGGAGTGGAGATTCCATTTGCATAGATATTTTTTTTACTGCGGTTTCACTGAAATATTTTAATATAACAGTATTTCTTCCATACCGGAGCCTGGTACATACACGAAGTAGCTATAGAAGTCAAGGCGTTGTTGATAATGCTGCATACGATTTTCATTTTAAATAAAATATTGAAGTCTACTTATATATATATATATATATATATATATATATATAGATAGAGAGAGAGAGAGATGATAAAATAAAAATTAAATGAAATTATAGTTGCCGGCACACTATTTTAGATGTATTCGGGGAAGGTTCACGCTTTGTACATATACGTATAAAAAATTAAGCAATTAGCCGCGCGTACACCACGAAACCAGAAATAGTCACGTACACAACGAAACCAAAAATCATAACATACACAACGAAACCAGAAATACGCTTATGTATATCGGATGCCAATGCAACATTACGATGGCAGGGAGATGATCTATCTAGGACGTTAAAATCAATTAATGATATTTAATTTCATTATTTATGTACACGGGCTAATCTCGCGACAAGCATTAATATTGTATAAATTGATTAATGACGTTATAAGTTGATAATAAAAGATTCCCACGCGGACGGAGTCGCGGAGCGCAGCTAGTAACAAATAAAAAAAAAGCTTGTCTGACAATTATGGCACAAAACCAATTTTGAAGTTAATCTACGTGTAATCATTTTGATTGATATGTGTGTGGATGTGTGTGTGTGTGTGTGTGTAAAAAATGCGATGATTGTTCGCGGACAAAAGATACCCATATGCCCTGAATGACAAAGCGTGTTTAATGTGATGAAATTATGGATCTACATATTATTGAACATGTTCCTCACCACTGGGGAGTCTAGAATCATGTACCGAACCCATGGGATGCGTATCCGGTACGATGTCAGATACACCCGGTATATTCTTTCATGTAAATAAAACTGAACTGATGTCTACTAGTTATTTATTAAAATTCTACTTTCTTTTGTTGAAGAACATAAACGATGGCGTACTCATAGCCTTAATAAAGCCAGAATGAGTTTGTAGGTTAAGTAACGTTTGACTTTGTCGGTAACTGGATAATTGACCGATTTGTGCTCTTTCCCACACTCTAATGAGAAGTATATTTTAAATAGGATGTAGCGCCACGCGTGCAGTCTTTTTGGTCGGCAGCCGTATGAGACCGTCGCGTCCGGATACCAGTACCTGTCTCTCATATAAGATCGGCGTGAAGTGGCGGCAATGCAGTCACATGAAATGATAGCGTAGCGTTTCGTTCAGTATATGAGACTTTCCGGAGGCCTAAACTCGTCATTCAAGGCCGGCAGCGCATCTGCTAGCCCTCTGGTGGTGCGCGGCAATGCTGTCACGTTAAGTGATGGTATTGCTGTCGCGTTTCGTTCGGTTTGTGAGATTTCCCGGTGGCCTAAGCTCGCCATTAAAGGCCGACAACGCATCTGCTGACCTCCTGACCTGAAATTTTAGACTAGAGGTCGACAAAGTTTTCGCAGTTAAGGGCCACCACCATCTTGGTAGACATTATAAGATAAAGATAAAATGCTAAATTTTAGTACAATACGACAGAACCTTACACTCGTTTAATGTATTTCACTACATGCTACTGCTTTAGGCAATAAATCTTAAAAACAACAATAAAGATGTTTAAAAAAATATTCCGGCCTTGTGTTTCAAATGTAAAACAATCATGCTGGATGACGTGTAAATATAAATCGTAAAGCGGTATGTTTACTGAATTTGTCTGAATAGGCCTCGCTGCTTATCTGTATCTACTTTAGTATTACAGACTGTGTATATATCATTAAAGTTTATAGACAGCGATTCACTCAACAAAGTAAGTATTTCTACCTATTAATTTCTTTTTAGATCTTTACTAAATTAGGCATGACGACAAATTTTGAAAAATAGGGTTATAATGTTCATCATCAAGTATGTAGATACTTGATTATATTGCCAAAAAAGTTAATATTTCTGCAGAAATTAACGTTTTTAAGATTAAAATTCGCTCCAAAAGACTCGAAGTTGTCATGACATCACTTTATGTTAACAGTGCGTTCTACTAAGCGTCACTTAGACGTTTTCGCCGCGGCCGTAACGACCGCAAACATCGAATACCTGAATGAGCAGTTCAAAACGTTGCGATCGCTTATTGGAACGCACTTATAATATACGGTAACGTCATACGCTCTGCTGTTTTAGCTATCATGGCGGATTGTTGTATTTTGTAGTTTGTTTTTTTGTTAATCCCTATTAAACTCGCTCGCAGTATAAACATATTATACGTTTGTTAAGCTTTATGTATCCCATTTTCTCAGATAAATACATAATTTAAATGATTTCTCATTACCGTCGTTATACCTACTACAATATTCTTGGACCTTATTCGACATTTTATTTGAAAAAAAGGCCGTTCTTTATTTTGTATTTTTAAAAGTCGTTCATCGGAAAAAAATAGGAAAAATGTGAAATTTCCTGTCGGGGTAAGTAAAGGACGCAGCTTACTCAAAGGCCATTTGATTACAGTCTTTACTTTATTCAATTATAGAAAGGACCTTGTCCTTTCCTGCTCCGGAAATTCAAGGCAATATGACGGATGGTTTTATTTAGGTTATTTCCCCAAGTCGACGGTAAAAATTCATACATATAATACGCACATCAAGGGTCGCCGCACACGGGCCACACGCATATTCCTGTAATTTTCATACATTTTACATGGACTCGCCGCACACGGTTGACACCGGTGGCCGCCACACGCTGCACGCTAAAGTGTATGGAAATATGCCACTGGCCGCGTTTTGTGGCTGTGGCGTGTGGCCCGTATGTGGCTACCCTTAACTTCCAATTGTCATGTAAATAGTGATGAAATTTTTCTATCTTCTTGGAAACTGACGCTATCTCTACGCTCCAATGCTTGCGGGAGCGAATCTTTACATAAATATATGTATATGTTTACTTTCTTTTCTATTAATATATACTTTCAAATTGTTATTTTAGAAATATTTAACGGAGAGAACAGAAGCTCACGTTTAGACTATAGCTTTATTCCCACTGACACGTTGCATTTAGGGGGTATTTAACCTAACTGTATATTAATTTTAACATCGTTTCCTCAATAATAATCCCTTTTACATGCACACTAAAAAAATCTTAGTCTATTTTTTTCCTAGGCCTACGACACTGCACTGGTGTTTGAGAGCAGCCCTCGGTGCTGGGTCGAGTTAGCGAAGTTAATTCCAGTCTGGTACAGGCGAGGATCTAGCTTTCAAAAAAGGCGGTGGGCACATTCACTCAATATTTTGCCGATTTTCGCCTTATTGTCGGCTTATGTATAACTTGAGATCAATACAGTGCATTCCTACAAAGGATATCTGTCTGTAAAATATGACTTTCATGATTTGTTTTTTATATGTCAGGTATTTTATATTCAGGACAATATATCCGGATCTGGGTGTCGTCAGTATATGTGACAAAAGGCAACACAAGCTGAAGCTGTCGTCTTGTGGGCGATGGTTGCGTCTTTAAGATCGCAGGGGTAAAACATTAGTCGAGCCTGAGTCCTTGTCTCGCATCTGTTAGAAACTCCGATTATTGGGTGATAAGATTCATTATAAGGTATTGCCAGCTTAGTATTGTTCAAATGACAATTCGTTTCGTCAATTAAAATATGACTTTAATTCCTTATCATGTATTCTTTGTGGCCAAACGTTTAATACACAATCGGCAATTATAACACAAATAAAAGTAGAATCACATTTTACACGCGGAGATGATGATATGGTATAATCCTGTTTATAGATTCTAGAATTATTCAATCTCTACGGCATTAAAAAAATACAGTAATATTGTTTAATATAATTTCAAGAGTACCTTAGTTGCGCAGCACCAAATACTCTTTCTAACAAATTTATTATCAGCTAACATAGTTTTTTATATCGTAATCCAATTCGTATATCATAGAATTATTGTTAAAGCGATAATCCAATAGCATTTCATAAGGTCATTAACTAACGTTATTCGTAATCAACAACATCCGATCAGCAAACACAAGATAATATCTTTAGATAAACAAACGTTTAATAAAATTAAAGAACGCTACAGATAAAACATGCAATAAATATTATGACGCGTACAAAGCTACTTTAAAAGGTATACAAAATGGTTATAGTAAAAAAAAGTTATTATGACAGAGACGTCGTAGTGTGGCCAGTGTTGTGAATAACATCTTTTTAAGGGAGTTTTGAGTTTAACTCTCTTAAACGTTCCCTCCCCTGCCTAGCCAAATCTGGTATGATCCTACTAGTGCGGCTTTAGATGTCCTTTCTAATAATGAACTTAAGTAGTAATTAATTAATTTTAATACTGTTCATAAATAAACGTATTTTATTTCAAACTCTACAGTTTTCTACATTAGTATAGATTATCAATAATTCATTGGTATTTATTTATTTCAGTGATACAAAAGTTGAACATAGTGGCCGGGAAGAGTTCGGAAAGTACACCGTTTGGCACGCAGACCAACAAGATGGACGGATCTTATTAAGACCGTGTTGAAGAAGCCAGTCACAGAATGCTCACGTCAAACTGCCAATAGGAGCAGATGGAAGTTCCTCTCAAAACGCGGTGCATCTTCATAGTGTTTCATGACCACAACCACTCCGCCAAGAGTGAACGAATATGAAGAATAAAAATACTATATTATGTACTAGTGTTTCTTTTTCATAAATGTCGTATCTTCATCGTTAACTGTAAAAAGTTTTTTGTTAATGGTGCGGGAGAAATGGAAAGGTAGTGTTGTATATTGCATTCTCAATAGAGTTTAGTCGAACATATATATTCGACTTGACACATTAACAAATATTGATTTAATTTAGAGATCCAAACAGATTTCGAATTTTAGACATCTTAATGTTCAATATTTCAAATATAAACATGTTAAATACAAAACTGATAAAGCAACCGTAAAAAGTAGGATAGTAAATAGAACATCCACGTAGATTATTCAATATGGCCACATAGTCATACTAAATTTACCATTGCAAATTACATAATGCCTGCTAGGGTAACCAGAAAACTTGACGTAGGATGGAGATTCTAAACAAATAAACTATTAAATAAAGTTATTAAAGGCGTGTCAAGGCACGCTTATATACAATGGTTCCGTATTTGATATGCGATAAAGGTATTTGTTACATATAACTTCAAAAGTTGATCGATTTCGCTCTAAATAATTTCTCTAAAGAGTTTATAGCGTGTTCTATCAACAAGGAAAATTTAATGTATAATTAATTAAAAAACAGATTTAATTTCAGGAATTTTAAAGTATCGCAATCTTTAATAATTATAGTAACACACTAGTGTGTTAGCACACTAGTTGGGCTAGCCCAATGTAGATTTAAATGGAGGACACTGTGGAATATATTTGCCCAGCAGTGGAATAAAACTAGACGTCAAAACAATTTGGAACTATCGGTACTAGTGGCAACACGGGTAATTCAACTTGCAAGATGTAATTGAATCTCTCTGATCGAATTCATTTATAATCGTCTAACTCATCATATCTTAGGTAAATCTGTTTTCATGAGGCTGTAATTAATTTGTTTCTATTAAAACCTTTGCACTCAAGGGAAAAAGGATAAAAGTTAGTTGCATGTTTTCGGCGTTATATTGTAATGTTAACTTTTTAATCGACAGACTTGAATCATTAGTGACATGTCAATCTAAAAGTAATTAGATTTTGCAAAATATTATTAGCTAAGATACAATAATAGTTGTTAAGCAATAACCTAATCGGGTCCGATGCTTTGCTTTGAGAGAAATCCAGAATTTCTAACACCACAATGCAAGTCTGGGACTTGCGGCGAAACGGTTCTTGTGACGTAATTTATGGATAGCCCGTAAGGTAATAGCTATTCTCTGTAACGTGACAAATCATCAACATGTCACGAGGCCAATTTGACTTGTCCGCTTGTAATTTGATACTTAGAAAGTATTAGATGACAAATACAGAGACCTGTCGTATCAACAGCGTTTAATTACACTAATTCACCCTAGATACAGCTGTAAGGAAACTATCATCTGTGAACCTCAGATGGTTTTGAATGAGGATCAACATCATGTTTATAAAAACATCTTTGCAAATAAAGCATTATTTTAGAAAAAATTGATTAACATAAAAAAAGTTATAGGGCGCCAACCTTAAAAGATAGCCATGTTGTCGCGGACTTTTATTTAGAACTTTTAAAGGGGAACAATTCCATCATACATGATTTTTGCGAAACTTTAACCTTTTACGCAGCGCTTATTAAAAAAATGTAATTGTTTAAATGAAATAAAAGATACATTCATTAAGAAAGTAATTTATAGTCTACTAGCTGTGCCCGCGACTTCATCCGCGTAAAATTAAGTAAAAAATAAAATAGAATCAGTTTTAGCGTGATGATACATAGCCTATAGCCTTCCTCGATAAATGCGCTATATAAAACTGAAAGAATTTTTCAAATCGGACCAGTAGTTCCTGAGATTAGCGCGTTCAAGAAAACAAACAAACTCTTCATGGCCGAGGGTATTTTTTTAAGGGACATAGATCTAGCAGTATTGCGGCATGTTGGAATAATAATAAAAATTATTTCTGCGAAAGCGAAGGCTATCTTTTAGGACAGACATGTGTAATAATTGATCGTAAAGTCCTGAGCATCAATTTCACCTCTCAAAGTACGACACATAGTTTTTAGGTATGTATAATACCTTTTTTTTTTTATTGAAGATAGGCAAGCGCTTGACCGCAGTCACACTTGATAAAGTGTATGCGCTATAACACAGGCATTAAGTTGTCTACCTTAGGAACACACGTCCGTGTGTCATATAGTCCTGTATATATTTATTTATCCCGTTATTTCACCTAGTAAGAATATACTTTGTACCTTTTGATGTTACTATAGCCCTTTGTGGTTGGGGCCTGAACCAGGTCCTTAAAGATTCTGGAATCCTCCAGGACAGAACTCCTTCCACTTTTGAGCCATCGAGGATCTAAGTTATTCGGGGTCTCATGTTCCTGCAGCCATTAACTTTCATTAATTAGCACGCTTCATGTATAATGGATGAACCAACGAAAGCGAAGGCAAATCCTCTTACCAAAGTCGGTGTAGAGATTTCACTTCTTGACTAATTTATTCGTACCATCTCAAACACTTTCACTGACGCACAGAACTGACCCTTCTAATGTGAACGAAAACATTTAATTTTGATATGGGCACATTTTTAATGATACGCCAAGATGTTGATGGCAAAATGGGGTGATACAGTTTAGTGTTGAAGATGTACATCAAATATATACATATTTTAGACGTCAGACTGTAGAATTAAAGTTTTTTTAATATAATCTGAGCTTTAGACCTATAACTAACTGACGTAAAAGATTAGGAAATAAAGGTTCTCTTTATTTGTCTCTAATGGGGGCCCGCACTGAGGATGCACTTTGATCCGGTTGGATCTTTTGTACTTGCCACGTCCTTGTTCCCGCAGCTACAGGGCTTCAAAAATTTGTGCGCTTACGTCGCGTACGCTGCACTAGCAAAACCTTACGAGATAGAACATAGTAATGTTTACGGAATTGTACATCGTAAAATGATCTATAATAAAGTTCGTGACGGCATATGTCTATCTCCTAAGTATAACCCAGAGGAACCATTTTTACATATTACAAAGAAATAATTAACTATTTACGAAGCTACATTAAATTACGACGTATTAATACTTATCCATTTAAATACACTAGATACTTTGTACATTTTATGCGGATTAAAATTGCCCTTTACAGCATATCATTAATATCTTAGAAGACATCAGAGATTTAAAAAACGGAGCTAGAGCGGGCTGGCGGTGGGCGCTCGGTGTCGTTAGCGACCAATAGATGGCGCTATAATTTGATATGAAAAAATAAGCCAACGTTCGGGTAGGGCAATGCTTGCCGCTAGTAAATAATAAAAGAAATTATTAAAGTACGCACACCGATGCTAAACGATTTACACACATTTATAAGTACTATAAGATTGTGTCAAAGCGTTGTCATCACGACCGTAATTTATTGTTAAACATATTGTAATAATCTCTCTGTATAAAATTTTTGTAAATGGCTTGAACTAATCATATTGTACGCAAATCAAAGATTTCTGGCCGAGTTTCCACCAGTCGGCGATATCTAGTATAATTTAATGTATGTAAATTTTGATTGGAATGATTTTCATAGCTCGAAAAGAGCATCTGAGATGAGACATTCAAAGTAATGAAGGCAATTCTGAGACGGAAGAACCATCACAAACCGGACGGATAACTTTTATAATAATATTTTACATAAATAAAGAAATCTTCACAACTATTACACCTGTTTTAGGGCCACAAAAACATTAAAGTTTCCCTTTTAACCAACTTCAAAGAGACATAATTACGATGAAACTGAAAGGAACAGATTTGGAGACCTAAATAATATCCCTTAACTCTTTTACTTTGTCCTTATAGCTTCGATTATAAATATATAATATCTTAGAATTTTAAATATGGCGATATACGATACTACCTCTTTCCTTTAAACCCATCGACTTCCTTAATTTTTTCTGAACGCTGGGCTCATCTAGAGACTCATTTCGAGGACTTCCATTTCTAGCCAAGCTCAAAATCTCTTATAAATTTCAGTGAAATCGGTAATAACGACTAGTGTTTGCCCTCGTGTTGGCCGAAAATCTTGTGTCTGTGCCCACCATATTTTTTGAAGACTCAATCCACGAGTACAAGACTCCTATACAGGGTTTAAAAACATCGTTCCCGATATGCATCTCATGGGTTCGAGGGCTTTTTCTTGAAATGTACCATTTTTTAAATTGAATATTGTATAATACCACCTGTCCCAATGCGATATGAAATCAGAAACAATTTTTTTCAATATTTTTATCAATCGGCAATGTAAATAAAACTTAAAAGTACGTAACAAGGCTAGTGCGGCGCGCGTTGATTTGTATTGCGCGTCAAAATTTTGTTGAATATTACTTCCCAATGTTCACGATACATTGCGCGCCCAAGAATGGGATGAGGATATCTGTAACCTCTAATTTCCGCGCTGAATGATTTTTGTGATTTTATTCAGGACGTTAAATGTACCTTTTCACAAAGTTTTCGGTACGATGTCTTTTACACCCTGTATATCCAACATAAGGATTTCTATGTCTTGTTTATTTCTTAACGCTTAGACATACTAGGCACAAGAGGTGAAGACGACTAATAAATAAAATTTACATATATAATCGACACTTTACAGAACATAATAGCTTGAGATCAAAAGGCTATGAGTGAAATCAAAGATGTCAAATATATTGCATGCCACTCAATAAAATTGGAATCTGTGATTTCGAAACTGATACCTTTTATTTAAAGTAGCATTCCAGGGAGGTCATAGCTTAATCAGTAGCCGACATTTGAGTCGATCGCAGGGTTAAGTAGCTTTAACTGCGGCCGGGTAATGGATGGGTGACCAATTCTAACACTAGTTTTCAAATATCTGACCTCTTCCGTGTTTCGAAAGTCATGTAAAATTATGGGCCCCGATTAATGTCACCGTGATATTAGTCGTAAGTATGGAGATTGTGGGGATTCCGGGGATAACATCAGACGGTAGTCGGTCATCTCAGCTCACCCCACAAACACATCCTCTGCAATCTAAGCGGACCCTGGTCTAGACAGGAAGTCCATTACAAGTGGATCAATAGACCAATTAGAGTATACGTTCCACTTATTACGGTCGGGTCATAAATATACCAACTGAACATTTACTATCAAGAACAGCTTCGAATAGTAGGGTAATAATTTGGAGCTAATTAACTTTTCTTATTTAATTAGTTTTTCGTTCGAACAACTATAATAATAATAATAAATATATACAGGACTATATGACACACGGACGTCTGTTCCTAAGGTAGAAAACTTAATGCCTGTGTTAGAGGATTTGGCTGCGGGACGAGTTAAGATGACCGATTGCCATCTGACGTCATCCTCGGAACCCCCACGATCTCTACACCCTTACGATTAATATCACAAAGTGACATTAATCGGGTCCCACTGTTTTACGTGCTTTCCGAAACACAGCGGAGGTCGGATATCAAATATAAACCAGTGCCAGAATGGGTCACCCATCTATCACCCGGTCGCAGCCAGAGTAACTTAACTTAGCGATCGACTCAAATGCCGACCACTGCAGTACTTCCTGAGATTAGCCTGTTCAAGCAAACAAACAAACACACAAACTTTTCAGATTTATATGTAACTATAGATATACCGTCTTGCACAAAATCTTCGTGGAGTCAACGGCCATCTCAAGCGTTTCAAACTGGATACTAAGTAGTTACAGTTACTTTATGAGTCGTCTTATACATAACAGTATAAAATGCGCAAAATTTATGTCATATTCGTAAAGGATAACCAAGATTCAAACTTTTATACTTATTTTTAAACACAGAAAATACACTAATGTTTTTTTATATACGAACTTTCTGTACTGTACTAAGTATACTTAAGGGCTTCCAAAGTAAAAATCATTTATTCATATAGACTTTTTTTAAGCACTTATGAACGTCATATGTATATTTTTTTTTTCAAAGAGTTGTCGAGAGTAGGCCCTACAGTATTTAGGTCTAATTTTGAGTTTTTATTTTTTTGTGAGGAACCCTATTTATTTTTCTAAAACTGAAGTAGCCTATGTTACGCCCTTATTGGTCTTTATACAGTCTATTCCCTGCCCTAGTTTCTGAGCTAGCACGATATGCCACACCTGAAAATCAATCCAGTGCTGTGATTAGGTGCCGAAGTCGGCGGTTTAGTATTGTGGTTGGATACAAAACCAAGAACTGCATTTATTCTCTGAAGATATCATGGACTAGTTTACAATCTATTTTTAGTTTTTAAGTAGCATTGTTATCTATTTTTAGTTTTTAAGTAGCATTGTTATCTATTTTTAGTTTTTCCCTCTGGTGTTGCAGTTGTCCTTGGGCGTCGGTAGTCACTTAGGTGAACCGCCTGCTCGTTTGCCCCTTGTTATATTAAAAAAAAAAAAAATGCCATCTAAATGTTTTTCATCTTTCAGTATCATCATTCTCCTTCTTTCTAGAATAGACAAGCATTTAATTAGGCATAAAATAAAGATTTCTTTCTTACAGGCACTTAACATGATGTCTCCAATTAGATTCACTTGCGCTACATCCAGGTCCTTGATAGTGCGGGTCGAAAGAAAGATGTATTCGGAAAATAAATAAAAATAATTACGATCACAATAAACATTAATAAAACAAAGTGTAATTATTTTCCAATGAAAAAGGGGACAAAACTAGTGATGAACAGTTAAAAATATATAAATAAACAGGACGTAGAACTGAAGTATTCGAATCATGCACTGGATGAAGAACGTGAAGTTCTATTAGTCAGCTTGAAGTGCGCCTACTTGCTGCAGAATCCAGGTGTGCGTGCGTGAGCTACATCTATGAAGATAAGAAAAGGTCGGTGTTTTATTGCCCCGTCAATATAACTCAGTCAAGGCACCGATCCCCAACACTAGTAAATCCAAATTTGACTATAAAAAGTGAATTTAAATTGAAATAATTGTTTAATTGTTAAAAGTCCCTCTGACTCCTAAAAGTTACAATGGAGACTTTGTGTATATATATATATTTGTTTATTATATTTACGTATGCAAAATTCGAAAGATAATAAATCGTCTTCTGAATTCCCGTGATAAAAAATCACTGATTATACGTGGACGAAGTTGCAGGCTACAGCTAGTATATCAATGAATTCAATCAGGCCTTTTCGGGTTTTAAGGCTTTCACGCGTCCCCAAGGGAACAAAACCCCGTTTTCCTACTGTCTTTCGCACACCTTAATTTCACCCCATCTTGCTTTGAATTTACAGCCCTGTAGTGCTTCTATTAACACTTTTATAACGATCTCCATAAATATTTTTATTATTATATCTCGACAGTTCAACGATAATACACCTGCATACGAAAAAGCCGTGATATCCCAGTGGCTAAAGAGTACAAATTGTAATAATATAATCTATATTATATTCATTAAGGCTGAAAAAGAAAAATTAGCTAAATATTTCGATCTTGCCAGTGAGATTACCGCCATGTGGAATGTGGACTCAACTATTATTGTTCCGATAGCTGTTTCGGTTAATGGTCTCATAGCAAAGAGCCTCGACCGTCATCTTAAGAGGCTCTCGCTTGATGGTTGGATCAAAACCTTTTTTTGGAGCAGGGGATACAAAATCTTTTGTATCCCCTGTCCCTCTTTGTCACTATGTTTATATTTAAAAAGAAGTATAACTCCAAACAAGTGGATAGGGTTTTATGCTTATTAAATTTTGAAATGTATTTTTTCAGTTTTTATGTCAATTTTTTCAAATACAATTGTTTATCCTGCTTGCCCCCACCAAAAACGATCTGTTAATATTTCTCATCAAATATTATTTATTCTAGGCTTTCAATGATTATTACTATATGTGTGGATGTAGTGGTATTTAAAAGGTATTTCTACCATCGGTGAATTTCGTAACGATATTTTTCTCTTTAGAAAATGCACAAGCAAAAATAATGTATAAAAAAATAAAAAAATCAAGTCTCAAATCGACGTTTCACTTTGTACAGTTGAGCCGAATTGTAAGCCGTTACGGAGTTTCATTGATTATCACATTTGACTACGATAGCGACAGACTTGACCAAAACAACGTTACGGTAGGTGACTCAAATATATAAAAAAAACTATCACGCCTGTACATTTATGCTTCAACCTAATAATTAAACTTCATATTTAGGTGTGCTATCGGTCAGAAATATAATATAATGAATATTATATATGAAAATTACCTGCGAGATTATATATGATAATTACCGCGAGCCCTCACAGATCTAAGCTTTATGCTAGTATTTATTTTTTTTTGAGAATGTTGAAAAGCAATTCAATTACTAGGGAGCCGTAGTTCGCATCGCGTTGTGAGCGAATACGTCAATACACGCAGACTCGAGGTGGGAATCGGACCCACGACCCCCGGAGCAGAAGGCAGGGTCACTGCCCACTGCACCAACGGGCCAGCCAAAATGTAATGTTACCTTAAATTAAATTGTAATACACAAAATTAGTATTGCAAAAAAATATTGCACGCAATTATATGGCAAATTGTAACTGAAAACATTTAACGTCTTATGTACCAACTACAATTTTTGCAATAAATGTATCTTTATCTTTTGACTGGCCCATTGGCGAATCTAGTGTAAAATAATTTATATAACTTGATATCAGCTCAGTGCTATTGTTTGTTACCACAAATAAATAAATAAATTTATTGTCTACTATTAAAGTTATTTAACAAATATTCACATCGCGTATCAGATACGGAACCCTTCCATATAAGCGTGTCTTGACGCGCCTTTTTTTTGATGTCTATAGATAATTACGCTAAAATTAAATCCTTTTTTTATCTAATTTTACGCGGACGAAGTCGCGGGTACAGCTAGTCCATTATCTATGATTTTATTAATATTAATTTCATTTTTTAGAGCTGGGTATAGTCTATATTTATATTCTTATACTCAGCTAGCATTTCCAAATTATTAGACGTAGACACTTGAAATTTTCCATGTTGATAGAACATGCGAAAAACTTATATGGAAAATTATTTTGAACGAAATGGGACAACAACTTTTGAAGCTATTTAACAAATACGTTTATAGCGTATCCGATACGGAACCCTTCTATATAAGCGTGTCTTGACAAACGTCGATCATTGGAATAATTAGCAAATCAGCAATTATTATTCCTTTTTTCAAAAGGCAAGATATTCAAACTATGCCCAAAAGTATGGACCATATTTAAAGTACGGTTTCCGAATCGCATATTACTTTAAAAAACTGACAAATTGGCAATATTTTCAGTATTCTATATTTTTAAAGTAGCCAGTAGGAATCGTGGCTACGCTTCTAAATTGTCGCTGTCGCCAAACCGTCGTCAAGTGTTGACTCCATAACCAACACAATTCTCCTGTGGAATCAATTACCAGCTTCGGTATTTCCGAACCGACACGACTTAGGGATCTTCAATACCAGCATATTCATTCCTCAAAGGCCGGCAATTCATCTATGAGCCTTCTGGCGTTGCAGTTGTCCTTGGGCGCCGGTGGTCACCCGAGTGATCCGCCTGCCCGTTTGCCACAATTCTCCTGTGGAATCAATTACCAGCTTCGGTATTTCCGAACCGACACGACTTAGGGATCTTCAATACCAGCATATATAGTTATGACCACGCTTTGACACAATGTTGTAGTAAAATATATACATGTGTGTTTAAATCGTTTGGTATTGGTTTTATTATAATAACTTAAGTATTAGTAATGACTGTTTTATAAATAAATTAGAGGTAGCGCGATGCTTGTAGCAGAATTGGGCCGGCGCGTCCGGGTACCAATACCGCTTTCTCACATGAGATCGGCGTGAAGTGGCGGCAATGCTGTCACGTCTAGTGATGGTGTTGTTGTCGCGTTTAGGAATATTTTGAGATACGCTTAATATATTTATTACCTCTTTTAAAAGCCTATACAACGATAGCCCTATGTAGTTTGTTATGTTGAATGTTAAAAAAAATTGTAGGGGGTGAGACAATTTAACGCCAGTTTGACGTGTAAGAATTAAAGTTTAACAAAAGAAAATCTTTAACAGATGTTTAACACTATCTTTAAGATAAGAAAGAAGAACCGCACTCATTTCGTTACTTCCCACGTAAGTTGTCGTAACCCCAAAGATGTGGAATAAACCTACCGTGTTACAGGGAGGGTAATCTCCCCTATGACACGGAAGGTTAGTAGCATGTTCTTTAATAGAAAACGCGTGTCAACATCTGTACATTTAAAACGAAATTATATATACTCGTATTTCAAAAGTGAATACGACTCCGAACCTATTACGAAATCTCGGAAACCGCGGGACGTACAAAGTAGTTTATAGTTAGTAGAAATCCGCTAAGAACGGATTTTTTGATAGGAGCCAGATTAATGAAGTCTAAGGGAAGTTTCAATTCTACGCGGTCGAAGTAGCGGGAAACAGCTAGTAATTTATAACACTTTTATAATTAGTGAAATTAGTTAATTTATTCATTTCTATGAAATTAATCTCATAATTAATTTTATAAAAACATGTATATTCTCATAAGCGATAACACCGCCTTTTGTACCTCTTTTCTTGCCCTTTGTACTTTATTAGGTGTTAATTCCTTTTGTGGCGTACACGGTAGATAGATAAAATATTTATTGCACACAGTAAATGAATTTTACAATATAAATAACTATCTTAAACTTAAAACTATAAATACGCGTGCAAAGGCGGTCTTATTGCTAAAGCAATCATAATTACTTAGTAATGAAAAAGTTTTCTCAAAAATTTAAAACCGACAAAAGCACTAGAAATTGTAAAAGGAAGGTACTCCTGTGATCCTAGTTTTTCCACAAAGTAAGCTTAAACCGTGCGCTAATAGCTTGCGAGAGTCAATCATATCGCCAGAACCTTCCAGAACACGTTCAGTTATTATAGAGATATTGAAGGATTTTCCTCTTATTTATCCTCATACTTGGGAGCACAATGTAGATAAAGCACCATGAAATATTTGAGGAAGGAGCTCGCGTCGGAAAAACTATTACGGAAAGTAGAGGCATTATTATGGCTGTGTGACGCGTAGATTGAATAGAGCAGCTCCGGTATAGCGAGCCTTGTTGGATCTCGTCACACTTAGCTAAATCCTCAATATCCGCAAGGAGCGCCTTCGGAAGAGACGCTATGTACTCACAGCCTTATATAAATACATGACCCATTGCCAAATCGAGCGCACTATTTATACGACAGTACACTACTATTGGAAAGTATTGTTTTTTTTTTAAATTAGTTTGCTACGCCCAGACGTGGGTTCATGGGAGTTGTGCATGATGCAAATGAATAATAAACGAATAAAGTTTTCGTAAGGAACCAATTTTTTTTTTAAGAATTGTGTCTGTCAGGAGTAGGTGCGACGATACTCGAGTGGTTCCGGGGTCCGAACCGGGTATCTTGCGGATTTCAGTATATCTCTTCTACCGTTGAGCTATTAAAGCTCATGCATAGGTTTAGATTTGTTTTTAAAGTAGCTTATATCTTTGACTTGTATAGTTTTAAAAACCTCTTTCTTATCTGTCAGTATAAATGTCATTAAAATCGAATAATCAGCTTTTGGAATCACTAATAGTCCAAATTCAAACACTCGACCAAATTTCGACGTTGTGTTAGCCGCTATTTTCAATTTAAGGGGAGTTCGTTTTCGATGTTATACAGAATGCTAAGGAATAATGTTGCATAAGTAGAAATGGCTGCCCCGAAGATGCCTGTACTAGAACTGTAGAAGAATAATGGAAAGCAAGACAAAAAAATAAAATGAAGGAGTTAAGAAAATAACAATGGCACGGGCCTTCAGCCCGTTGACTATACAATGACAATAATAAAAAAATAATTCTGTACAACTTTGTTTCCAACCATTTTTATCGTACACTGATACTTTTTAAAATAAACACGAACAACGGTTTAAAATATAAGTTTTTGAATTTAGACCAATAATGAACCCCCCCCCCCCCTCTAAACATTGCAGTAATAACATTACTGCCTCGAAATTTTTCCCGTTTACCCCTTTTAGTTTTGAGCTAATCCAACAGGGCTAGTTGAGAGCTATAAAAACTCTAACTTGTTGAACCGAAGAATAATTATTTTAAAAATTACACATGAAAATAACATCTGGACGAATGTTGTCGTGCGTTGTCCAGAATAACAGGAGCATTTAAATACAAAAGCTGTACAAACAGAGGGTTCACCACAAAGAGACGTTTGCTCACATTTGAATCCGGGGCGTAGAGAACGTGTTACGTCATCTTTTAAACCATTTTGGTGGACTTGGGATTCCTGCAGGATAAATTGGATGCAATGCTTTACAGGCCGTATTATTGTTTTAAGAATGCTAGGAACCGTGTTCAGCTTTAATTGATGTATTCACGGATATTTTAGAACACAAAGGATTTTAAATAATCTATGTATTAATGCGAGAAGTGTAAACTTTCGGCACCATTTCACGAAAAGGAGTATGACATTTGGCATAATGCTAGTTTACAGGAAGGTGTGCGTATACCAATATATTTTTTAAAATATGCGTTATTAATACATTAAATTACCAAAATAAATCCTCACGCACACAAATGCCAAACGATTTATACACACATGTATACATTTTACTATAAGATTGTGTCAGAGCGTAGTCATGACGACCGTATTTATATTGATTGCCAAATATAAAAAAGACGTTGTACAAAGAATTAAAAGCACACAACATAACATACAGTATGCAAATAAATCTCTAGTTATTATTAATATACTGAGTATTTGAATTGAAAATTGTTTTCCAGTATTATAGGTATCTATAGACGTCGATAGTCAGTTATCTAAAAGTGATCTGCCTAGCCGTTGACCCTTGTAATAGTTAAATAAAGTTATATTTAAAGTTAAGTCAAATTCAAATTCAATTATTAAGTTTAGAATCAAGTGTATGACTTCTTGGAGTCATATTATACTAAAAATAAGCTGTTTCCCACGACTTCGTCCGCGTAAACATTGCGGGAGCCCTTAGACCTTTTTATAGTAGCTACCCAAATTTCGCTGTGGGGCGAGTTAAGATGACCGATTACCATTTGACGTCAACCTAGGAAGGCCCACAATCTCTACAACCTCATTACTAACATCACTCAGTGACATTAATCGGGTTCTGTTTTAAGCGCCTTCCGAATCACGGAGGAGGTCGGTTATCAAATATAAACCAGAGTTAGAATGGGTCTTCTTTCTATCATCCGGTCCCAAGAAGAACTGCTTAACCTTGTAATCGACTCAAATGCCGACCACTGATAAGGCCACGATATATATACCTGTGTTTATATTAAAATTTATTATATTAAGACGGTTATAAAGGTTTTTGGTCTAGTTCAGAGGTTGGCTACATTTTGGCCTGCAAGGGCCACATTTGAAAATAAAAATGGCCTAAAGCGTGTCAAAACACGCTTATATAGAAGGGTTTCGTATATGATACGCTATAAACGTATTTGTTAAATAACTTCAAAAGTTGTTGTCCGATTTCGTTCAAAATCATTTTCCTAATGAGTTTTTATCATGTTCTATGGAAGGTGGAACTGACAGAGGATTGGAACAACTAATATGAAGGAAGATTAAGAAATTAAAAACTAGTATGTAAGAATAAAGAATAAGAAATAAAGGTGGTTACTTTGGCTTTTCATATCTCATACATATATTTGAAAATGGAAAAAATAATCAATCAATTGATTATATATGAACCGATAATTATCTAATGCAATGATTGGAAAAGCTGTACTGAATTATACAATCTTTTATCTAGTGCACAATTTCTAGTGATCAGTGAAACTAAGAAATTGGTTTGCCACGCTAAGGTTGAATGTCGTTTGCACATCAATGAGTTAAAAGGTTTATTTTTGCCTGTTATGTGTTACGTTAATTTCTAACAATAACCCTTACCAATTTTTTTTTTTTTTTTTACTAGGAAATGTCATTCAAAATGGTGAATCACTTTCTTGGTCGACTATACAACGATATTGTTAGGTATGTTTGACAATTAATATACATACGGTCGTCATGACTACGCTTTGACACATGCCAAAAACATAATTGGAAATAAATTCACTAGAAGCTTTCGGCCGTAATGTTATAACCATAAATTTGTAATGCCTACTTCGAGCTTAGATCGTTTGATATAAGCGATTAATTAGTAAATAATGTAATATTTTAATTGGCGATGAAAAAATTTAATCATGAATTTCAATTGCTTACATATTCACTGTTGTATACATACTACTTCAAAATACTATTACTCATACATAACACACATACTGCTAATTACACACACGCGCAATCGGTCATCTTAACTCGCCCCACAGCCACATCCTCTGCAATCTAAGCGGACCCTGGTATTTAACCGGGATAACACTCGGAAAAAGAGAAGAATAAAAGTATCTTCGTTCCTGCCAGGTATTATATAATAGGACACGTTTTGCTCTTTTTATCTATCATTAACTTCCTCAAAGTTCTGGCTTATATCAATTGTAGTATGTCCCATCGTCGTTTTGGCGAGCCGTACGTGAGGATTACAACAGAGTTACCAGTATTCTTAGGTAATAACATCAGATCAGGCAGTTTAATAGGGAAAGGAATCATATTAAACCTATACAGGTCAATGACACTATATAGTTACTATAAACAACTTTAATACACTTATATAACCCAATAGACATATTTTTGTTGGTACTAGCTGTTTCCCGCTACTTCGTAACATTAAACATGCTCTTAGACTTCCTATCACGAGGACCTTACTTAGCATTCACGCACTGCCGAGGACTCGCATTTGGTATAATCTCTCCCGCCACATCCTTTACAATCTAAGCGGGCCTTGGTATGTAACGGGGATAACGCCAGGAAAAAGAGTAAGTATATTTTATATATACAGGATTATATATACAGGACTATAGGACACACGAACCTCTGTTCCTAAGGTAGACAACTTAATGCCTGTGTTATAGGGAACAGCCGTCTGTTATACACTCCTGACTATAATTACGTTACTAGATTTCAGTAACGCTTTTAACTCTGTTGACTTAGATATACTCCTTGCTATACACCGTAGTAGCTGTACAAAAACATTTAATTAGACTTTGCATACAAATAATATATACTGTAATGCCCTAAAATGACTTCTCAGCAAAAATTGAATCTCCCAAAGGAAATTTTCAGAAATCATCCTATTATTTATATTAATGATTTATGTAACAAAAGTTAAATAGAAAAATAAACGTCAATATTATTTAAATGTCTATTTATATAGTTAGGGTAAATGTATATTACTTTTATATGGTCTTACATTTATTAGGGATAGATTTTATCTGCCGATGATGAATACGGCTTGAGTATTTTCGATACTAATTCGGTTTTCCATATTTATGTGATTTCTTTGAATATTAAAATTCACAGCGAGTTTGTCCGGCAGAAAACCAGAGCTACCGAGTTAGCACATAATATTTGCTACCTGAAGTAGCAGAGAGCTGGCAATATCGCATGTAGAAGCGATGACTGTTGGAGACCGCGAATTGGCATGAATAGTGTAAGCATAGAATGCCCTCAGTAATATAAGAGCTACTTAACCTAGCGATCAACTCGAATGCCTGCCACTGATACAAAAGCTTGTAAAAGTCTACTTGAATAAAATAAAATTTGAATTTAATTAAGCTACCATCTCCTTATGTCTAAAAGAACCTAAATACTATTTTTTTTAAATCATTAAAGTTCTGTATGAAAAAAAAATCACAAAAAAAGCTTTGAATTTAATAATGACGAAGCTGGATGCCTTTCGTAACTCTCAGAGCTCTGGTATGCTTGTTTCGTGGCATCCCTGTCTTGCTAATTTTTTAGATTGTTGTTCAATAGTAAAAAATTTAATTTTTTTTATTATTTCCATTTTCACGTAAGCTCCTAAACTTTTCCAGATCAAAAGTACTAATACACACACAGTCTGTGCTTACAATATATAAAACTAGCTGTGCCCGCGACTTTACATAAAAATAGTTTAAAAAAGGTTTAATTTTAGTGCGATGAGCTTTATCGATAAATGGGCTATCTAAGACTGAAAAAATTTTTCAACTCAGACCAGTAGTTCCTGAGATTAGCGAGTTCAAGTAAGCAAACAAACAAACTCTTCAGCTTTATGTATTAGTACAGCTTCAAACGTAGCCTGACTTTTCAAAACTTCCATTTTCACGTAAGCCCCAAATTTTTCCGGTACAATGATTAATAATATTTTTTCCAACACCCCAAATATATATGAACTTCGCAAAGATTAAACTAAGCTTTCGCGTCAATACTTATCCAGTATATTTCATAATCCGTTGATCCAGTGGTCAGTACGGAGAGGGTGGGGGTGGAACTACTCATAGGGGGTGGGTCCGGTCCCCTCCCAGGGGGGTTAGGAGGTTCGATACACGTTTATTCAGGAAAAATGCTCGCAAAAAAGAAGGTCCGCAGCGGGCAGTCGTAGCGGATCGAAAATTAATTATAGGTTTGAAAAATACTTCGCGTTTGGAATTGAAGCTGCACGACTTTTGTTCGGCGCCATTGTGGTGTTTGAAATGTACAATTTATAACTGCATTTATAATAAATATTGATAGAAATGTACACAAATAAATTTAAGTGTCTATTTGCTGAATTATTTAAAAAAAAACAGCTCAGCATTGCGCTAATATAAGATTTACCTTAACTTAGTTGTTTAGTTAAGACAGCCGATATTACAAAGGTGTGTGTTACCTATTACTATAAAATTTATCTTTTGGTTGTATTTTACTACACGTATTTTATGTGCTAACCTTCACTTCTTTATTAACCTTTCCTGTTCTTCCAGTCGCCTGCCTCCCACTCCCTAACCCTTTCCTCCCCTCTCCCTACATTTTTTTATTACGCTTCGATCACATACGTATTCGAAAGGAGCAGTGTTTCCTTATTAGTTCCGTTTCCGCAACGTTTTATTATATTTTTCGTCTATTTTTCCTTCCTTCGTCCCGATATTGTCATGCACATATGTACTCTTATTTGCTATCAATTTTGTTTGAAATACAAATTAAGACATACATACATGTCGCAGGTAGATATCCTATATATAGATATACTATATCAAGTATTCTTGCGCACCACCTACGGCTTTACCACTTCGTATATTTCCTTGTTTAAAAGTTGTGTGGAAGAAATCGCTCTTCAGCGGTGACACTGCCTTTTGTACTTATTTTCTTGCTGTATATTATAATGTGTTAACTTCTTTTGCGGTGTACAATAAAACGTATAAACAACAATAGCCTATCCGTTTGATCAAATGGCTGAATATCATTCAGGAAGTTAGTTGAACGGCGACGTTTAGTAAAGAGGCTAGGCTGTTAACTGAATGGCTGATTAAACTAGTTGGCTGCGACATATATACCTCAATCTTAGTAATAAAAATTTGATAGAAGTCCGCTTACACGACAATACCGTTTTGAGAAAATTTTTACGTGTATTCGAGTTGGTTGGTTATAAATTCTCTTTTAAAATGACCATACAATACATTACCAAACCTTTTAATTTTCATACAAACGGTAGGATCCGAATTTTGCAATCGCTGAAAACATATATTACTTTAAGCTTTAAAATTCAATTAAATTTAATTTGCGAATTGTACATTCATCATTGGAAATCATTGATTGATGAAAGACCGGTCAACGGACTGGAATGCATGACTTATTAATGTATAATGAATCAATGATTCTTTTCATATTTAAAACTAGACAGAACCCGTGACTATGCCCGCGACAATTTCAATGATTTTATTTACAGATTAAGGATTTAAAATTTGCTAAATAAAATGTGGTATAAAATCTGCAGTATCTGCCACTGCCGAATCTTTCAAAATTTGTTCAGCATCTGAGATTAGATATTATATTACGTAACAAACAAATAAAAATCATGAAAAGTTACTTTATGTGAAAGTAAACGAATTGTGTCTGTTAACGCCATCTATTGAGCCGCGTAGTTATTAATACATAACGCGGAAATTTATAAATTTTTATACTTTGATTCTTCACTAATTATATCAATTAAAATGAGCGCATTTCACCGTTTTATAATAATTCACGTTTCGATGTTGCGAAAAAAGTATGTCTTTCAATTTTCATCATAAAAAGTTTTATCGAACTGATTTTGTATAAATGGTACTACGAACGCCATCTATTGAGACGCCTGTATAATCTACCCAAAACTGACACCTTGGATCTGCGTTTGGTACTGAGGGCCTAATGTGAACTTTCCGAACCGAAGTAAGTCGATGAGTCAACTTTACTTAGGGTGAAAATGTTCGTGCTAGGCCTCCTTGCCAAATTTCATCTTTGTACGTCCCGCCGTTTTCGAGATTTTATGTTAGGTGACCTTTCGCTTTTAAATATACTAGAGGCAGCTTGGACAAAATTCAGCTACAAACTTTTTGCATATCACATAATACATCATATAGTCATTGGAAAGCTAATAATACTAAAGCGATAAAGGCGTATGTGAAGGTACGCATAGGGTACTCTTTATCTTTGATCTTTTAAAAACGATACGAACATATCTTATTGCATGGGATACAGTAATTACATTTACGGCAGCATCAGTCAAATTGTTGGGCGTACGAATCGAATGGGGCCAGCGTTTTTCGAACGTAGATTCACCGTGATACGTAAAAAGCATTGATTTTATTCAGTGTACGATATATAAATAAAAACGGGTCTTTTAGTGTATTATTAATTGAAATCGGACTTTATTCAGTTTGATATTTTGAGATTTAGTCCACCATTTTAGAGTTCCGTAAGACTATAAGAAACCCTTATAATTTCGCTCTATCCGTCCGTCCGTCTGCTCCTATGGCGGTCCCCCCCTAGCATTTCCAAACTATTAGACGTAGAGACTTGAAAATTTCCATGTTGATAGAAAATGCTAAAAACTCATTAGGAAAATTATTTAGAACGAAATCGGACAACAACTTTTGAAGTTATTTAACAAATACGTTTATTTACAATATTTTCCGGATACGCATCGGTGTGAGTGTCGGTCGAGTTTTAATGTAAGATCGCTGAGAAGCTTGAGTTATTTAAATTCTTAAGACGGACCCCATCAGCCCGTTAAAGCGAGCATTGTTCGATTGCTCATAGCGTAGTTACCTCATGATTAGTACAAATTTAACTAGGATGAACATTTCCAATATTTTATGGTTACGCATCGGTGTAAGTGTCGGTCGAGTTTTAATGTAAGATCGCTGAGAAGCTGTACTGGTTCGCATCTCAGGTTGACATTCTTGTTTGTTTTATTTATTTTTATGTACTTGTATATTATAATGAAATCATTTTTTTTTTATTTCTATCCGCATGGATATGAATGAATACGGAAAATGTATGTCGTAGGCATCTACGACATACATTTTCTTATAATTATCTTAGTTCAAACATCTGGTATACGATAACGGTATTTGTTAAATAATTACAAAAGTGATTGTCTAATTACGCTTAAAGTAATTTTGCCTATATAATTACATACATATGGATAATACACCCAGACTCGAGGTGGGAATCGAACCCACGGCCCCCGGAGCAGAAGGCAGTCACTGCCCACTGCGCCAACGAGCCAGCCGAACAGTGTCTGTGTAAAGTGACTGTTATAAAGTCAAATTTAAAATTTATTTGTATTCAATTTGGCTTTTTAAAGGCACTTTTGATTGAAATTAATACACCAATACACTTGCCTTAAATTTTCTTCTATACGGTAACACAGCGTCATTCTAACAAGCGAAAATAAGCCTTTTAACTAATTGACGTGCAAACGATATTCGACCTTAGCGTGGCAAACCAATTTCTTGGTCGACTATACGTCCGATGATTTTCGAATAATAAATACTTAGGACTATATGACACGCGGACGATAGCTCCTAAGATAAATAACTTAATGCCTGTTTTATAGCCAATTTGAATTATGTTATCGGATTCATAACTACAAAGGCTGTTATTTTGTGGGATATGTGTTTAATATAACATATGCTATATACGTGTAACTCTAGCGGTTTTTACAGCGCACGCCAGAATAGCCCGCAGATGTCAGAATGTTCTAGTTACGTACTAGTTATTATTATATTCTGGACAATTCACACAATATCTTTATAATTTATAGCCTATGTACTATTCTGATGTATACACTATATTATTAAAAAACCTTTATTAAAATCCTTTTCACAGTATTTCCGTTAAAGAGCGTCAAACATATATTCAAACAACTATACATCCATACATCCATCCTTGTAAGTCCATTAGGGAAGCAATTAAGTCGTGGGGAAGAACGTAATATATTCATAAACCAGGATAGTTATTAATAATACATAAACCAGGATAGTTATAAAACCTGTGCCCGCAACTTTGTCCGCTTAAAGTTAGGTAAAAAAAAATTAGATTCAATTTTAGCGCGATGATATATGATCTATAGCCTTCCTCGATAAATGGGCTATCTAATACTGAAAGACTCATTCAAATCGGACCAGTAGTTCCTGAGATTATACATTAATTCTTCTGTAAACAAATTATTGACAAATAGCTGCGATGTTTTGGGCGTTATTTTAGCCACTCTCCTTTGGGTTTAATAAACTTTTTCAATTCGTTTCATTTGTCAAAACTTAATCTTTATGAAAAGATGGAGATGTGGAACACGTTTGTGTCTATTCATGTATATGTTATTAGATTCACAGCAGTATATAGTTCCTTTAATGCATACATTTAAACGTTCCATTGTTGATATTCCGAGTGGCAAATAACTTGCGTTTTCAATACATAATTGCATTTCCTGTCGATATATCAATTGTATTTTACGCATGTGGATTTATAATTTTTAGTTTACGTAGCTCGTAGTTAAATTATTATAAATGTTTCTTTTGACGATATGGAATACATTACCTTACCTTTGTCGACATACATATAGTTTTCTATTTTTCGTAGCTGAACGTAGGTGTGATGGATTGGCTGTCTTTATAAAGGAAGAAAACAAGAGACTCGGCGGTCCGTTTGAAGCTGAAACAAACGAACAGGCGTTTCATCACCTAAGTGACTACTGACGCCCATGAACATCTGCCCCACCAGAAGGCTCGCAAATGCGTTGCCGAAATTTAAAGAGACCTATAGGCCACTGGAAATTGTCAGAAACCAAACGAAATGCGACAACAATACCATCACTTGACATAAAGGCAATGCCGCCACTTCACACCTATCTTACGTGAGAAAGAGATACTGGTACCCTGCATGCACCAGTCTAATTCGGCTGCAGACCAAAAGGGCTACAAGCATGGCGCTACCTCTAAGTAAAAACAAGAACATTTTTGGAACAAAACATCTCTTTAATACATATTAATGGCAACAATTTCTTTAAAATATAAATATAACATACCCTCAAGCCGCAATAATACTTTCCGCTATCACCGAGTTTAGCAGTAATTCCAGCACCATTAACCAACCCATTTCCAGCATCGAAATATATTTCTCTGTCTTGCAACAAGCTGTTAAATAAAGATGCTAGAGCTTCAGGGTCATGAAGAGCTTCTTGTAAGTCAGGATTTAACCATTTGGAATCTAAATGTTGTTGAGGGCGAAAAATGAAGTCGTCTTGATCTTCGGGGACAGACATTTTCGCAACCGATTCGATTAACGCAATTTCATAAAAACGTGGACATATTCCAAAATATTTAAGTTATCACAAAACACATAATCCTTCCTAAAATCCAATAAAATATTACATCGTTGCACATAAAACATAAAAACATATATGAAATATAATTGATTGGACCAGTCTATTGGACACCGACGGTCGAAACAATCCGTCTAATGTCAAACTCAATAATCAAATCAAATGATACTTCAAGTTCTAAAGTCAGAATTCCGACACTCCCTAGGTTATTGTTGCCATCGCATTATAAAAAAACATAAGTTTAATTCAGTAAAGATCAGCGATGTTAATATAAAATAGCGACACATTTCGCTTTCTCCATTACATTCATTACACAGGTTTCTTGAATTGCTTTAACAAAATAAAATTAATACCCTAAGCATACACATTAGTCGAAAAAAATATCATTGTACATCCTTTTTTAATACAATCACTTTTTCCAATAAGTACTACATATCAAAGCAAAGAAAATATACTTTACTCTTTGGATTAAAGTTTTATCTGTTGACATTTATCACAGAGAATGTGTTTTATTATTGAAAACGTAAATAAAATGTGTTGATTAGGCGTAATATCTAATTATAAAAAATAATAAGAATTAGCTAAATAAGCTAATAACTTTAGTATATTTTCCGATGGATACAGATATTCTGTTAGAAACTAAGGATTGTTTATACGGTAAATACATTATTTTTTTACACTATAAATCCGGTTAGTTACAAAAACAAAGTACAACGTGCTCAAATTGTATATTCGCAATGAAACAATTAACATGAAATGTTAGTGACCTTCCGATTTGCCAATTTTTACTGCAGTCCTTGAATGCACTTTCTGTTTTAATTCAAGTGGTTACTTGCTTATTACTACATTATTACAAGGTTATAAACTAGTGTATACTTCTGTTTATCGCATGTTGATTCATGTATATGTCGTAGGTATTTTAACACTTCATTGTTATGGTTTTAGATGAAGATTTTTTCGAGCAGCTTACCAAAGAGTATCACATCCTACCATCATTATTAGATGTAGCTGATGCTTCTCCAAGTGAAATTCTTGCGGATGCTGCCCCAGTACTGGTGCCTGCTATATCACCAATATTAAGTTTAAAGTCTTCTCCAAATTCAAGCAGTAATTCAGATTCAGGAAGTGAAGATGACTCAAGAAAGTAAAAAATACTTAATATAATATATTTGGTATTAATTTAGACAACATAAACTTAAATCTATATTTAGAAAAAACTATATAAACATATATAAATAAAAATAATTCTTGCTGAGCACTAAATTCGAGAATGGCATAACCATTTGGCTAATTTTTTTTATGTTCCTTATGATACAAATTATCGCCAGGCTTGTAGCCGAATTAGTCCAGCGCGTCTGGATACCATTACCTCGTTCTCAGCTGAGATCTGCTTGAAGTGGCAGCAATGCTGTCATGTCAAGTGATGGTATTGTTGTTGCGTTTCGTTTGTGAGATTTCCCGGTGGCCTAAACTTGTCAATAAAGGCTGGCTACACACCTGCTAGCCTTCTGGTCGTGCAGATGTCCATGGGCGTCAGTAGGCACTTAAGTACCTGCTGCCTAATTGTTTATCCCTTGTAACATAAAAAAAAATACATTGTCTTAATTAAGAGAAAAAAGTCTTAATAATGAGAAATAATATAAAAATAGTGTGGGCAATAGTAAAAAGAATATTTTCTTTTCTCATAAAGACTATCTAAAGGAAAAGGCAGAGGAATGTAGTAGAAATAATAGTATATAGCCAATGTTCAGTTAGGACAATGTTTGCTGGGTCTGCTAGTTTACAATAAAAATATGTGAATTTGTTGAATCAGATTTGAAATTGTATGTTCACTGTTGTTGTTTACTTATTACTATTTTTGCTACTGTTACAGTGGTTCATGTAATTACACTAAAAGGGAATCTTCACAATCACCATTGGACTGGTCAGTCTTTAACACTGAACCTACTAATCAGTTAAAAGATGAAGATGTAGAATTGTTTCTACAAAAAACAGGTGATTATTATTTAAATTAAATATGTCTTTGTTACTAGTTTAGATAATACTATTATTATATACTAGAAAGATCATTGACTGGCATGTTGGCACCGTGGGTAGTGACCCTGTCTTCTGCTCCAGGAGTCTTGGTTTTAATTCCCCCCTTGAGTCTGGGTGTATTATCTATATGTATTTATATATTTCTACAAAAAATATATTTGAGTATAATAGGTATATGTTACCTATAACAGAGGCATTAAGTTGTCTACCTAAAGAACCTTTATGATACAAGTGAATAAAACTAAGCCTCTAAGTCAACGACATCAGCTAGAAAATAGTATAAGGGAAAATAAGTACATAAAATAGCGAAATAAGTTCGTAAAATAGCGTAATGATATAAGTTTAAATCAAGCTAACACTCTGAGTAGACTATGCACAATTTACAATTCTTATAAAACGATAAATGGACACCATAAGATTATCCGATATCTTATTACCATGTGGTAAGAAATAATTTAGCTTATTTTATTTAGTGAGGCACATCGGAAAGTCAGTGTAGTGCTGTGCTTAGGTGGCGGATTCGGTGGTGTAGCTTTCGGGTTGCAGCATTGCACGGATTTTCCTTCGTATTAATTTGCGGATTTAAGCAGTTTAATATTTCATGCATGTCATGCATTTCCTTAAAGTAACGCCTGATTCTATCAACTTTTAGAAGTTATTTAACAAATACTTTTATCGCATATAAGTTATGGAACACTTCTATATAAGCGTGTTTTAATACACTCTTGGTCGCCTCCCAGCGTTTGTACGCGCAGAGCTTTCAAACTACGCAACGGATTTTAATGCGGTTTTCACCATTATACAGAGCGATTAAAGGAGAAGGTTTATATCTATAACACATCTAAGTTATGATAAAAGCCAAAAATTTCAATGATTTGTAGCGAAATGTCGTAAAAAAACGTATTTTTGTGCGCTGGCTAAACCTTACGAGATAGAACAAAATAATGTACTACGGAATTGTACACCTTAAAAAGATCTATAATTGAGTTTGTTATTTTACCATCTTTAATATTAACATATTTTGGCATACTTTAAACTTTCCACTTTTCGTTAACGACGCGACAACTAAGACAAAAATTTTATAGCGAGTAAAGTCGGAGCCAGACATATGTAGCTTCATTTGAATGATCATGTAGTATGGTCGGGGACTTTATGTACCTGCGCAAAGTTTTGTAGTACTTTGTAGTCTTCAAGGACAAAAATGTAAAAACACTTTAAGCTATGTCTGGCTCCGGCATGACCCATTCCAACACTGGTTTTCAAATATTCGACCTCTCTGTTTCGGAAGGTATATACAACGGTCCCGATTAACGTCACTCATTGATATTAGTATGTACTTTTTGTTACTATGTACTTTTAGAGATTGTGGAGATTTCGGTGATGACGTCAGATGGCAGTCGGTCATCTTAGCTAACGCCGCACAGCCACACCAAACCCTTTGAAAAATCCATACCAGAAATGCCTTAGGTATTCCTATTAAGGCATACCTAAAGGTTTCGGAAGGCACGTAAAACAGTGGGACCCGATTAATGTCACTTTGTGATATTAATCGTAAATAGAGGTAGCGCCACGCTTGTAGCCGAATCGGGCCGGCGCGTCCGGGTACCGGTACCTCTTTCTCACATGAGATCGGCGTGAAGTGGTGGCAATGCTGTCGCGTCTAGTGATGGGGTTGTTGTCGCGTTTCGTTCGGTTTGTGAGACTTCCCGGTGGCCTAAATTCGTCATTAAGGGCCGGCAGCGCATCTGTGTTCCCACAATCCTACGACATGCAAATTTTTAAAGGGCGGATTAATAAATTCCTTAGAAGCCGGCAACGCACTACCGCTGATCAACTGATCATCTCGGTTGATCCGTTTGCTCGTTTGCCCGCTTAACCTATAAAAAAAAAAAAACAGTTTTATTAGGGATAAAACACTGTACATAGATATAAACATAAAAAGATACACATAAAAACGAAAAAAAAAAACAAAACAAAAAACCTTATAAATTATATGTATATACACATAAGATCGGCGTGAAGTGGTGGCAATACTGTCACGTCAAGTGATGGTATTGTTGTCGCGTTTCGTTCGGTTTGTCAGAGTTAGTCCCGGTTGGCTAAACCCCTCATTAAAGGCCGGCAACATATCTGCGAGCCTTCTGATCGTATGCATACTAAATTTTATCCTACTCGGTCCTAATATAATCCTAATCGGCTTAGGAAGAGCAGGGTGACAAGGTTTGTACAGTTGATCTTTATAAACATATATATGCATAGGCATTTGATAGTGAGGTTCCAGCGATGACGTCATATGGCAGTCAATCATCTTAACTCGCCCCACAGAAACATCCTCAGTTATTTAAGCGGGATGCAATCGATTTGAAAACACTGAAGCAGTTAACTGAACAAATTACTAACTGGTTCAACATAAAAGTTATGCGAGACAATGAAATCTGAGATATTCTTTAAAACTTCCGTTATTTCAATAATATTCTTATTTCCTGTTTAGGTTTTATTTTGACATATTTTTATAAGTTAGTTCAGTATTTAAGTATCGCTCGCTATTATATACTACTGAGCTATTGTTCAAAAATAGTGTATAAGACGGATAACCTATACAAATATCACATAAAGCTGTGATGTATAGTGTTCTGGGGCAATTTGAATTGTTCGTTGCGGTCGTATAATCCATCAACCGGATTCAACCGATTGAACATAATCTGTGCACTCACTTTCAACTGAACACGTGAAATTGTACAATCAAATATATAATACTGTGAGTGAGAAAATTATTACAGGACTATTTTTAACTATATATTATACAGCTAATATTGAAAGAGCATTTTATAGTGTCTGGCTCCGGTACAAGATTAACGTCTAGAATAGTCTCTTGTTCCGTCAGCCCTCATTCGCACGAGAGTTAAAAAAACGTTGCGTTGAATCACGACGTGGGCGCTTTTATAGCGTCGCGTCGCCCATATGGAAATATAGAGTATATGTATTTATATAGCGTTGAAAATAGAACATTGCTCGATAAAAAAGCGTCACGCTATAAAAGCGCTGCCGTGTAAACAGAAACTTGGAAATCCATAAGTTGTATTAGAACGCTTTTTAAAGCGCGGTAAAAAAGCTCTCGTGCGAATGATGTACTGTCTACGTCAGCGGTGAAAAGCAAGCGCGTCACGCTGCGTTGTGACGCTTATTGCAGCGTTGTGCGTAACGATCAAGAGACCAATGAAACGTGTATACCACCTTAGTAACATAAAAAAGAAATTAAAACCATATATGTTAAGAGTTCGTGACACTTCAAGACATAAATAATAATTATACTCATAAGTTATGACGTTAATCGCCTTTATTCCAGTTATCTTTATATCTCGACTTTCTACTTATTATAATGTGACATTTTGTGAAGTCAAAGACTATTTTGCAGAACACCGTTATGTTTGCGAAAGTTGAAATTATCATAATAACATTATTATGATAATTTCAACTTAAGTAACGTAACGTAAGTTACTGTCCAATTAACGCGAGTTAATCTGCGCTATTCAATATTATTTTTCCCAATTTTAGGGTTATTTCTTTTTCTTTAGCGAAAAATCACGTGTACTATGTTATGTTTGATGAATGTCCTGTTAAAAGCTGTTTGGACTATACCCGGAACAAATAGAAAGAATGACCGATGTAGACAAACAATTAAAAAAAAAAATTATTTGTGTATAAGTACTAATATATATTTAGTAGAAAAATAATATTTTATTGTGGTTACAAAAAGATACTTAAATTTTATTTATATGACAATCATATGTAGAGCTAGATAGTCTATAGATATTAAGAATTTAAAAAAAAATGTGGATAAGGTTGGTTTACGAAAAATAATTTTACGTGATCACGCCGAACGTGCCTCTCTGTCGCTTGTTCCGCGCTCTCGCTTGCACGCTCGGCTCAGGCGGAACGTGACAAAGAGTCACGCTTTTCATGCGTGCGGTAGGCACTCATCGGCTTATAAGAAATTATCACATCAAAAATTTTTAGTTTTATTTAAAGCTATTCTCTCTGCCATACTTGACTCTCCTTTGTTTTTTTTTCACAGATAAAGGCTATTTCTTCTCATGGCGGGACCCGGCCCTACGTGGAGTGGAGGAAGACTGGCTAAGTGCAAGAAATTACTGTCGTCAACGCTGCATGGATCTCGTATCCTTGGAGACGAGTGACGAAAACGAATGGGTAAAGGCCCGCATAGCGCAGGACAAGGTAACCGTACTATATATACATAATTTACAATCAAAAAACCGTTTCTAGGGTTCCGTAGTCCTATAAGAAAGCCTTATAGTTTCGCTCTGTCCGTCCGTCAAGACTGTCTCCTCCATAAGATTTCCAAACTATAAGATGTAGAGACTTAAATTTTTGCATTTTCATAGGACATGCTAAAAGCTCATTAAGAAATTTTTTTTCAGCGAAATTGGGCCTCATCTTTTTTAGTTATTTACTAAATACTTTTATCGCGTATCAGATACGGAACCCTTCTATGGTGTCTTGAAAGATCTAGCTACACTTTGCTGAAATGCAAAGAAGTCACAGAAAATCTCTTATCCTGGAAGGCTCATTTTTGCTTGTTATGCATTACGTTAATTTCTAACAGTAACCCTTAGCAAAGTTTTCTCTAAGTAGGAACTGTCATCCAAAATGGTAAAGTGCTTTCTTGGTCAGCTGTACTTCTTCTTCCTAGCGTTATCCCGGTTAAATACCAAGGCCCGCTTAGATTATAGAGGGTGTGGCTGTGGGGCGAGTTAAGGAAACCGATTGCCATCTGACGTCATCTCCGGAACCCCCACAATCTCTACAACCTTACGACTAATATCACAAAGTGACATTTATCGGATTCCACTGCTTTACGTGCCTTCCGAAACACGGAGAAGGTCGGATATCAAATATAAACCAGTGTTAGAATGGGTAACCCTTCTATCAAGTCAGCGATAGCTACTAAACCTAGCGATCTCCTCAAATGCCGACCACTAATTAGGCCACGACCTCCTCAAATTATTAAGAAGTACATATATTTAATAAGGTCCCAAACAATTTTAACTTTTAAAAAAAAATTAACTATTGGGCCAACAAAAAAATTTAAAGGAGCCTAACGAAACAAAAAGTTAATTAAATAAAGCAGAACTGGTACGTCAATTACAGATGGTTAATACACACTTTTTAACTATGTAGAATAGACAAAATCAACTTTGGATTAAAACAGTAAACAACCTGAAAGCAAACAGTAGCTTTCCAAAGTAAATAGCCATGAGCTTTGACGAAAGTCAATACGTATGCGGGGTAATGCCAAGTTTGCGTGGAAACACGCCATATTGATGGAGTAATAGACATATCCGTCTCTGATTTTTACTGCTTTTTACCTTTATAACCGCGTCATACTCACCTATATAAGGGTTCTACTTTTCTGTTTTTGTTTCTATCATAATTCAAGCGCGAACTTGTGTTACACAAGGTCTTATAGCTAAATAGTACATCCAAATTCCGCTCACAAGCATGCTATACAATGTTTACCGCAATACTAATTAAAACTATAGAAATTAATAATCTTTTAAAATATAAAAAGAATACTAATTTAATATGCATGAAAAACTAAACTACTTTGCTTTAATCCGCGAATGAATACGAGGGAAAATCGGTGTAATGCTGTAACCCGAAAGCTACACTATCTTCGAACTTGAGCTGTCTGTGTTAGACAGAGAAAGGGTCTTTAAGACAGCTCAGCATGTGCCCTAAATTATGTAAAAACACATAATTCACAACGCTGATTTCCAGCTGCGACCCATTAGCGTCACAGCTACGTGGTTGACAAACAGTATAAAATGAAAAACTATTAATACAACTAGATATATATGTACATTGCTATAATATAATAGAATAAAGACATACATATTTCATATATGCACATTTCAATTATTTTTACACATAGGCTATAAATCATAAAGATATTATGTGAATTATATAACGATAAATATCAAGTAGGAGAAAATTCTGCCATACACATGGATGTATGGATGTACGTTTGACGCTCTTTCACGGAAAAACTACTGAATGGATTTTAATAAAACCTTCCAATACTATAGTTAATACATCAGAATAACACATAGGCTATAAATCATAAAGATATTATGTGAATTATATAACGATAAATATCAAGTAGGAGAAAATTCTGCCATCTTTTCGCACGCTTGAGTTTGAGTAAGCTGGTGAGTGCCTGTGGAGAACGTTACAAAAAGTGTGATCGGGCGAAATTGTAAATTCATTTCAAAGCTCAATTATACATATATAAATATATATACATAGACATATATGTAGATGAAGCTAGAGAAGTTTTACTTCTATCGTGTAGTCTATAGCACACTCGTTTTTTTAATGTTTAAAACATATCTATACAAATAAATCAAATCGAAGTATCTAGCCTCATTATAACATACACTCTTGACAGAGTGGTCGTGGCTGTCATATCTTGTGTGGCAAGCTTAGCTACGCGGCGCCATTCCTCTCTCACAGCCGCACGTCTGGTACTCTCGTGCAGAGGACAGTTTGTGCCAGACTTAATTTGGTCAGTCCACCTCAAGGGGGACCTTCGACGCGGTCTAGTACCGTCTACTTTGTCTTTAAGGTCTTGATCTCTTGATCGTAACGCAAAACGCTGTGTTGTGCGGTTCAAACGCAGCGTTTACCGTTCATTCAACAGAGTTATTGTACCAGCTCCAGACATAGCTCAATGTTTGTACATTTTTGTCCTTAAAGACTACAAACTTACGTATGCACACGCGCTCATATACTTCCTTACTTGATCTATAATGCCGGTGTCAGACATAGCTTCATTTCAATGAATATATAGCGTGGCCGGGGACTTTGTGTTGCTGTGTAAATTTTTGTAGGACCTTCTAGTATTCAAGGACAAAAATGTACAAACACTGAGCTATGTCTGGAGCATTCTTGGAGTGGTAGAAAGAAAGGAGACCATAATGTTTGGATAGACGTTGTTTCTTTGTTTCTTTCATTCTTACCTATGCCCAGCTGTGGACGATTAAGTGCTGTTAGCAGTAGTCAGTCTTTGATACAAAATACTCCGCCAGAAAAGAAAAAATGAATATAATTCGGTCTCAAATCAGCCACTTTGAATAAAGGTTGACAATACGAGAGTTGTGGTACCGCAATTGTATGCCTTCTAACAGGGCGAAAAAAGGGAAGTCAGCTCATATTTGTAATGCCTTTTCAATTTTATTTTTACTTTTTTAACACTTACATCCATAACAATATAGTAGCATGATATCATAGAACCTTTTAAAATGCACCTGGTTAGAAGATACAAAAGTGTCAATAAAAAGTTCCTGTGTGCACAAGCATTCGCTTCCAGACCCTAGTCAAATTAATGTCTGTCTATCTGTCTATCGGGTTGTCGGTCTGTCTGTCTGTCTATCTGTTCTGGGTTATCCCATATAGGAAAGACTTTGTTATGACTTAAAGTCTATAGACCCCTAGGGTTATCGTCTTTGTTCTTATTAACGGGTTACCGTTGTTAAACCAGGCAGATGGCATAGCCGTGGAAAACTCCCTCCTTTAATAGGAAGAAGGTACTATTTCCGGTTGGAGTCAAATGACGAAAAATTATATTGGCGTCAAATTTACACAACGTGTATTTGACACCGTTAGATTGTAATCTATCTCGCAAGATTCTAAACTATCGAAAGATTGGCAAAAAAAAACATGTCAAATTATGCGTACAGCCGCCTTGGACAAGGAAATCCACAATTTATGAAGATAACATTCGCTATTTTAAAGTAGCGCCGGTCTATACTCGGCGCACTGTCACAGATATGGTGACACTATTTAAAACAGTTAACAGCTATCATTTTAGTACCGTGTTATCAGATTTACAGCTGAATGTCCCTACTCAACCGGTAAGAAACGGCAAATTCTTTTTTTTTTGTTTAATCGCAGCCAATGACCCTTAAAATCAAAAATGGCCTATGTTATTCCTTGTAAAATTACCTATCCCGTCACATCCAAATCGGTCCAGACATTTCTTAGAACATCTGGAACAAACATACCCTTCATTTTTATTTACATGTATCGATGTAAAATGATACTTAAATATATTTTTTTAAATATAACTGATAATTAAAATATAATAAAATTTGCTGATTCTTCTCGTGGCTCGCCTGTTCCGAATTAGTGTAACCTTGAAGCTTTAAGTAGTTCATAGGGTTATCTTGTAAATATTTTGTATCGTTTAAGTATTTGTAATAAAGATACCTTACCATGAAACGTGTTTAATTTTTTATTTGCATTTGATATAATTATTAGTCCGTTAATTATTTCGTAATTAATTTATTATGTATTAAAGCTATCTAACTTAAATGCGCAAAACATATTGAATTTCATATCTCCTGTCGCCGATTACGTATTCACACTATTCATATTAAGGTTAACTCACTTGGCGACGGTTTGGCGACTTCGCGAAATTAGAAGCGTAGCCACGACTACTACTGGCTACTCTTGGCAACCGTAGATATAAATGGCTCCGTAGCTGGCGACGTCGCCATTGCGTCTCGGTGAGGTAGGAGCCTAAATCTTTTGCTAAATTAAAAATTTCAGTGTTATAAATCGTGAGGAATGTTGCATATTGTATCCTTGAAATAGTAGTTTTCTTCTTTTGGTTCGAAAATTAAAAATAGGAATAAAATTTTGCGGTATCCAAAATTTGAATATACGAGCAGCTTAACAGTAGTTAAAAAATAACTACATTGTATATTTTATCAAACGAAGCTACGAAGTTGCTGGCCTCAGCTCGTCCTTAATGAAACTTATGATAAATCTCCAATTTAATATAAATTATCGTAATTATTAACAAACACACGATAACCAGTTAAAGATTTATGTCGCGCAAAAAATATAACATGATTTATGTGATATCTCGAAAAAAAAATATAATATATGGAAGCAAGGCAGCATAATGTGCACTCAACGAATGGCGATCACCACCGCATTGTAGTGCTCACCCAGCTGGAGTATCGCAAGCAGTCGGTGTTAACATGTATCGAAGGCTGGTGGTGTGGCAAGCTACTTTGATGGTAGTGAGTGGCGCCTTGGATCTGGGGCTTTTGAACTCGAGATATGCTGGATCGCAGGTAATGCTTTCTTTTATTAACTATATTTTTCTCAATTCGACAATATTTCACTGGCTAACCAGGGTGCAAAGTTCATTCAAAGACATCTTGTTTGACTGAAGAATGCAGTTGTAGGGATTTTCAGAGACGGACGTCACAATATATGGTATATTATTTTGTAAAATAGCGCCATAAAAAATGGGTGTCAGGTTTTTTTACCATTTAACCCCTGGTAACGTATACAATTCGTAATGGCTAGCTAGCGACAAATCAAAAGAATCGCTTAAAAATTGCGGTATACTACTCGCATCGTATTGTACAAGAGTGTAACGTATATGTTTAAAATTGATTTTACCAAAATTTAGGTACTTTCAATTTGGGTTAGTAGATACAACTACTTCATATAACATAGAGTATGTATGTTTAATACTATTTTACTTGTTATATATCTATGTACATTATACTGAGAAGCTTAATTATTATTATTTTGCGAATAATATTACCTTAGCGAATTAATTATAACCGTTACTTTACGATTCCTTGCGACTATCTATAAATCTGATATCAGTATTTTATATAAATTTGATATCATAATCTTCAAATATCACATGCTATTTTTACTATCATAAAAGTGAGGTGTTTGCTTTCGTTACTATTATTGTACCTATGTCTTGAATATATATATTTTTTAAATTATCCTATTGTGTCCCACAGCTGGTCAAAGGCCTCCCCCTTCTTCATCCATCTCCTTTTTCCTGGGCCAATCTCATCCACATCTTCTCCGCAAAGGTATCCCAATCGCCGAGCCACTTCTTCCTCGGCCTACCGGGTCGTCTGCGGCCATCGGTGGTTATCCAGGAAGTTGCGATATTGCCCACCTTTGTGGGTCCATTCGAGCCACATGCCAGCCTTTTCCCATTTCAGTTTTGTTGACTTCTTCCCTACATCCATTACCCTAGTAATGGAACGCAGGTTGGTGTAGCGAACTCTATCAGTTCTTTTTGCACCTATTATGCTGCGTTTAGCTACACAAAGTCTTCAGCCACACTACATGATCATTGAAATGATCATTGAAATGAAGCTATATCTGGCTCCGGCATTGACCATGACGATTTGTACTGGTATGTAGTATCTTTGGGGTATTTCGTAGGAATTACTGGTGGGAATCCTTGCGTTGGTATCACGAGCATCCCTGCAAGCTATTTCGTTACGAGGTATTCGGTAAGTAATATCGGTTCTGTGCAGAAATGTTGATTTGCGAATACCTTTATCTTTGGTATAAGTACCATCTGTAAATTGCGAACGCGTAAATTCGATGATTTTGTTTAATTTGAGGCCATTACGAAAAATAAAAGCTATTCTATTTCTCAAAATGGATCAAATTTTTAAAACACACTTTCAAAGGCCATTGGTGTGACATGACCTAATCAAGAATACCGCCGGTTCTTTTCATCATTTTATATAGCACGTTAATAAAAGACGAAATACTTATATTATGGTATGTAATGTCACAAAGTATTTGACCCCCCCTGTTCGTTGTTACACAATGTCACATTTTGATGTTACCTAAAAGGGGAGGGACCTCTTTTCGTGTGACGTAAGTGTGACGTTATTTATGGATGTCTTACTAGTGACATTTGTCTTACTAGAGTCCAGGGGGTCCAGGTTCTTTTTTATCTGTCCGATAACTGATCAATCCACCACGGGTATGCGACCACGGAGTACCTTAGCTATTGTCACTCCCCCTACATCGTCCGTGACAAGAGTATCCGCATTCTTTCTCTCCTCTCCATCTACCTTTAAATCCTTTTACTCCATCCCTTTCCCTTACTCCTGTTTTTTTAATTAAAGGTAGCGCCATGCTTGTAGCCGAATTGGACCGGCACATCCGGGTACCAGTACCTCTATCTTACATAAGATCGACGTGAAGTGGCGGCAATGTCTAATAATAAAATTGCATTTTTGAATCCTAAATTTAATACATATCTACATTCATAATTGTCTTTAGATGATATAACATAGATAAGATGGACTCGGATCCAAAAAGTTCCCTGTACCATCCACGACTAAGTATTTATAAGATGTCATCTGATCTGTCCCTTCTTTTTCTTCTTCTTATCGATTCTATAGCAAATTTCATAAAAGTAGTAGTTACGCAGTAGCGGCACAGAAAGTGGCCTCGTCAATCGCTCTATCTGATGCCGCTAGTAAATCCTCATGTGTGCAGGTGTTAGGACACACAGGGCACAAAATGAGGTGGGACATCGTTGACACGGTAGTATAGTTGGCCATGTGCATTGGTAGTCAACTAAGGCAAGATAAACCGCCAGCCCATTTTCCCCAATTTACACCAAATAAAAACTGTCTCTCGTTAGGTACAGTACCCTTTTATTTAATTTCATTAAATGATTGAATCATGAGTAAGATAATACTACATAACCAAATATGATAGAAATCTATAAAAAGAAGCCATAATCTTGATCTTCTTCCCATATGCTCCCTTCATTCTTCTTCCCATATGCTCAATTTATATTATTGCGATGTTACTTATATAAACTATGATAAATAATACACAATCGAACCTGTTGTAACAATATTATTTACTTTTCCAGTTTACATTTCTCTTCAAATTGATACCTATATTATTTTCAAATAGAAGTGTATTCATTACGTTATACGTAACTTTAATAACACTTAAAAATTTTATGTATAAACAGTTAAATGTCCTATTTACAATTTAATATTTATACAGGACTATACCTTCAGCTTTATATATTAGTAAATGTTCGAAATGTTCATGCTAGGGCCTCAGGTGACCGAAAAAGGGGTTCCGTTACAGAGCGTACATCTGTATTTGAACTGGATACGAAACGGATTTCAATCCACCTTTTACCGTTGAATTGCTAAGTCGTTTATTGGCTGTTCTCAACAAAGATTATTGGAGATTCGTTTTCCAGTGTCACTGTTTACATTTGACTGGCCCGTTGGCGCAGTGGGTAGTGACCCTGCCTTCTGCTCCGGGGTCGTGGGTTCGATTCCTAAAATTTACAAACCTTCTCGTACGACAAAACAGAAAATCTTCTACAGTTAAACACATAACCACTTTCATAGACTAAGAGTTTGTTTGTTTGGTTGCGCTAATCTCAGATACTACTCTTCCGATTTAAAAAAATATTTCAGTGTTAGATAGCCCATTTATCGAGGAGAACTATCACGCTAAAATTTACAAACCTTCTCGTACGACAAAACAGAAAATCTTCTACAGTTAAACACATAACCACTTTCATAGACTAATACCTCTGTGTATATATCAGTACAAATAAATAAAATCTAGTTTTCGTAATATATAGCAGTCGTTTAGTCGTATCATTTGGTCGTTTAAATCAACTCTGCACTCATGTGTTCCCATTTACGATGATTTACGGTCTGTAGATAAACATCAGCATTAATGAATCTTGTGTTGATTGAACACTACCTCTGTGTATATATCAGTACAAATAAATAAAATCTAGTTTTCGTAATATATAGCAGTCGTTTAGTCGTATCATTCTGCGTAGTTTCAGCGTGTCGCAGGGAAATAAAAGCTAATACCATAAATCTCTATACCGAATTTCATCAAAATTGGTTCAGCGGTTTAGGCGTGAAACCCTATCTAACAGAGCTATTTTCACATATAAGCATCACATATAAGCATTAGTAGTAAACTATTATTAGTCTGAATTAAAGTTTTGCCTGCTTTTAAAAAGACTATATAAAAATGTCTGCTCCTAAGGTAGACAACTTAATGCCTGCGTTATGGGTAACTGACAGCGAACGAAATACAAGTTCAGTGCGACGAGAAAATATGGAGATTTTTGTGTGGGGACAAAAAGGAACACTTGCTTATGGTGACTCATCACCACACTGTTATCACGTAGCGTGGCGAAGCATTTGTGGCGACACGTCATATATATATTTTTTTTATTTCGTTTGCAGGTAGCTCGCAACATTCGTCTGCTTTACATCCATTCGTACCAGTCTTTGATATGGAACCAGGTGGTCTCAGAGCGGCTGAAGAGGAAAAGGCACGCACCTCAGCATTTTATGCTGCCGCATGTGCGAAAGCGCTGATTTTCAGGTGTGACCCTTTATAAGTGATATTTACACACGTGACCCTTTCTTAGAAAGAAATGAAAACATTTTTAAAGTCATTTACCTTTTTCTTTACAATTTTTAAGTGATTCTTTAATTTTAAAAATAAAAGACCTGTTAATTAAATTATCACTAATATAAATTCAGATATTTTTTGAAATATTAACAGAATAAAAAATGACGAATTACGCCTTGAAGGTTAATCTCCTCGATTAAATTTTCGTCGTGTGCTAGAGAACTGAGGGAAGCGGGGGCGTATGTGACGTCACGTGTGACGTTACCTAGCTGCGGAACACGGCCTACGCCGAACTAAATATAGTCGCGATTGGGACAAATATAGCCCAAAGCGTACAGTTTGTGTGTTGTCAGGAGGATATGAGCTCTTAAATTTGCTATTCCTTAAAGATTTTTGTATAAACTAGCGTTCCGCTCCGGATTATTGCCATCTGACGTCATCCTCGGAAGCCCCACGATCTCTACAACCTTACGATTAATATCACAAAGTGTCATTAATCGGATCCCATTGTTTTAAGTGCTTTCCAAAACACGGAAGAGGTCGGATATCAAATATAAACCAGAGTTAGAATGGGTCACCCATCTATCACCCGGTCGCAGCCAGAGCTACTTAACTTAGCGATCGACTCAAATGACGACCACTGATTAGGCCACGGCCTCCTCAAATATAAAAAGTTCATTGAAGAATCCTAATTCGCATTAAAAATGTCGTAATAAATGATAAATAGGAGCTATTATGCAGCCAAATTGAAACGCGAAAACGTTACACGAAACTAGAAGTAAATAAGGTTGTTTTGTTTGAATCGCTTTGTGCCAGTTTCGTTCGCTTAAGACATTAATTGTGCTTTTAAATGTAAAGTGAATTTGGTACGGAGAGACGTAGTACGGTATTCGGGGCTTACAAATTATCATTTGATGCCAGCCTTTTAGACGGCTTGAGACAGGGGTGTGAGGTTTTTAAAAGGCCGTTGACAAATTTTTGAGTCGTCTGTTAGATCAGTTGTCGATGGGAATTAGTTGTCTTTGGTATATTTTGTTAGATATCTATTATACAATACCTTAAATTAGTGTCAGGTATCATATGATGTCAGGCTTTTGGACGGCTTGAGACAGGGGTGTGAGGTTTCTAAAAGACCATCGACAAATTCTGTCCTTTGGTAGAATAGTTGTCTCTGGATACTGTAGTTAAATTCGAATATAGAACTCCTTTCTTAATTTTGCTTTATTTCTAGCACATCTGACATGTAAATCTATCTATAATACATAAATCAATTCCTGTTCGTTAGTCTTGCTAAATTTAATTTGAATTATTTACTATCCTTATTTGAACATTATAAAAAAATAAAGAAATAAAAACTCAAAATTATATTTAAGCAGAATTGCAGAATTACGAAAATTTAAAATTTTGTAATAAAAAAAATTATTCAATAAAAAAGAAATTGGATTTGCAGTTATCTTTAAATGTTTTTTTTATTTTTAAAGTGTGTAATGTCACATCAAGGGTTTCGAAAGTGTGACACAGTGTGACAAGGACGGGGGAGGGGGGTTTAAAAAACGTAAAATTGGTGCGATAAAATTTGTGGATGACCCCTATCAAGTGGTGCTACCTGCTGGTACCACACCACACGTTAGGGTACGATATTAACAAACTGCCTAAAGTTATGACGTAACGGTAACGGATTTAGAGGAGGTCGAAGCTTATTTAGATACCGGCATTCGCTATGGATCAGCAGTTCTTACCACGAACAAGTGAAAGACGGGCGACTAATTCAACCACAGGTTTTTAAAAATTTGACCTGCTCAGTGTTTCGGAAGTAAAGTAAAGCAGTTCCTCGATAAATGGGCTATCTAGCAATGAAAGAATTTTTCAAATTGGACCAGCAGTTCCTGAGATTAGCGCATTCCAGCAAACGAACTCTTCAGCTCTGTATATTAGTAAATATTTATATCTGTAGAGTATAGAGTTAAGAACTAACGATTGTAGAGTCTATCTCCTGTTGTAGATTCGTTTTCGAATCAAATTGGGTTTCAGTGTTCGTAATTATTGTAAAATTCCCTGTTAACCGTTAAACTATTAAGGTTTTTCACATAGATAGAGACAGATACACAAAATGTAGAGCTTAAACTAAAGCCCATACAATAAAAATAAGAGACATTTCTTACAATAAAATATCTAGGAACGTCTTTGTTCTGTAGTCGCCATTACTCAGGACGCTGGGGCTGATTAAAGATGCTGTCATTTAGGTACAAATTAAGAACGCAATCCGTAAATATAGATAGGATAAAAAAGTCCGTCTGTGATTTTTAAATACATTTCTTTTTTCAACTCTATTTGCACGCCACACTCAAAAGATGGTGAAATTGGGTGTTTCGGTATATATGTTTATTAATATACTAGTTGTTACTCGCGACTTCATCCGCCTAAAATTAGGTGAAAAAGTTTTGCGTGATGATATGTATAGTCTTCCACGAGAAATGAGCTAAACTACACTGAAAAAAAATTCAAATTGGTCCAGTAGTTTCTGAGCTTAGCGCGTTCGAGCAAACAAACAAATTCTTCGGCTTTATCTATTAGTGTGGATATAGATATGTGAGTGTCAGTGTGTTTTCATCTTCTTGTGACAATGAAGCATTGCTGTTATGACTCTTTTGTGGATATTCTTGATCGATTATTATATTATTAAGCAAATCACGTCTTCGGGCTTGTATGATGATAATATGTGGTCGAAGTTGCGAGCAACCACTAGTCATCAATTTGCAGCTAAAAGCAAAAGAACGTTAAGTAATGACTATTATTTACAAAGGCTCGCCATTCAGACGTTCCTGGGGAAATGGTATGTTTAGGTTTGTGGTGGTACCAATTATCAGCCAAGTCGCCACCACATCTATATATGATGCTTCCTACTAAAATAGCAAACTAGGTGCTACTGGCTACTTTATCCGCGCCGGATTTTATTTGTGGGATTGTGTAATTTTTAAAGGTTTCTTAAATGACCTAATCAATGTCTCAAGCTCGCCATAGATAAGAATGATTGAAGGATCCTTACTTCCTACGATGAAATTATAGTGTGTAGTGAAAGGAGGGTAGTTACTGATAAGATGATAAATACAATGACACGCCGCGCCGGGGTCAGTCGTGTTGCAACCATGGACAGGGTAACAATTATGCAAGCACATTCTGCTCCGACTTAATGTCATCCGTGCACACATATAGTGTTGAGTTAGAATTACAGTAATTATTATCATTACAATGTATTTGTGAATATCACAGGAAGGATTACGTTGGTGTTTATGAAAATATTTCCTTTGATTTTACTAATCTATCTCTTTCTATCTTTGTAAAGTTTTTAGGCGGTGAAATGTCGCGGGTACAGCAAATGATCAATATACGATATTAAATATATGTATAAAAGCATGAAGTTTCTTACTAAGGCTATGTGAATGGTACAGTTAAGTTAGCATAGGTCACTTTCCCGTAATAATTTTGTATGGCAACCCTCATAATTTCTAACAATCGAGGTAACTGTTGGTGTGACCTGCTCCAGTTTTTGTTACGTATCAATATTTAAACGTTGAAGGTAAACGGGAACGGGGAAAATAGGTAGTAAATTCCTTCATATCACCGGACTGTGGTCTACGGACGTTTGAATATGCTTGTATACTTTGGAGTCAGCTACAGTACAGTACAGTCCGGTACTGCCACAGTAATTTAACATACTTAAAACTAAAAGACTATTTTGTGTTATAAGACAGGACATTCCTTACGCATCGTGATGACTGCAGGGTTGTAAATTCCTTCATATCACCTGACTGTGGTCTACGGACCTTTGAATATGCTCGTATACTTCGGAGGTAATGTCACCGAACGTTGGGCTACTTACTATTTACTACATTCTATTATCCTATGACATTATTCCCCGTTCCCGTTTCTGCTCCGCTTTCATTCCATTTCCTTTTTGCTTTCGCTTTACCATTCTTTTTTTATTATACGAACCTTGTCCAAACAATACACCAAAAAAGAAATTATCCAATTTGGTGCAGTCGTTTGGAAGTTATGCACGTGCATAGATTTTAGGGACTCAATTTTACTTGCGGCTATAAATTGAAATGATGTCATCCCCAAAATCTATATAAAATCTCGCGACGAATATTACTCATCGACATTAATCTGGACCATTCGTTTTACTTGAATTCGGAAACATGGAGGAGGTCAGATTTTTGAAAACCAGTGTTATATGTATTTGGTCAATAACGAGGGGCTCTCGCACTTTTACCCGGACGAAGTAGCTGGAAGCTGCTAGTTTCGTATATAATGACACAATAAATAAGCAAAAATAGACATTACAACGAAGAGTCTATAAGAAATCTCCTTGCTATCTACCTTTATATCCTTTTATTCCATCCTAGGTAGCGCCATGCTTGCAGTTCTTTTGGTCTGCAGCCAAATTGGATCGGCGCGTCCGGGTACCAGTACCTCCTTCTCACATAAGATCGGCGTTAAGTGGTGGTAGTGTTATTACACCAAATGATGTTATTGTCGTCGCCTTTCATTCGGTTTATTAGTTTCCGGTTGCCTAAACCCCTGTTTAAAAGCCGTTAACGTATTTGCGAGCCTTTAAGTTATTTTATCCACAACAGGGGCGGTCCTGTCATATAAGCCCGATAGACTGACTTGTATTACTTACAATTATTGTTCAAGAATATGTTTAAGAAATACAATAACACAATATCAAATCGTCGTTATAAATTAGACATAAAACGTGTGAAAAAACAAATTCTGCAAGCTTTTTACTTGTTCCCGGTCGCGGATAACTACTCAGATGAACCGTTCAGGATTAGAATAGAGTAAGCATCAATGACATTGAAATGTTATTTTATACAGCCTTTTTACAATGAAAATAATAAAGCATCAAATTAAATATTTGTCATATCAATGCTGCTCTTGGACTTTGCACTTGCATTTCTCGTTACGTTCGCGGTGATAATTTTAGTTATAATGAGTTATAAGGTCACTAGGTTATTTTATATAATAGAGGGGCGCGGCCTGGGTGTTACGAAACGTATCAAACGATTCTCAGGTTGCATGTTGACAATATAGATTCGTCAGTTGATGGACATGTAGATTGTAATGTGTGCGAATGACAATATTTTTTTATAATATGTAATATTAGGATATTAAACTATTAAAACCACACTCACACCAATGCTTAACGATTTACACACATCTGTTGGATGATGTCAAAGCGTAATCGTGCCAACCGTATGTTACGATTTTATTTTTAATAGTCAAATTTCATATTACCGGGAATAGAACAATATATAAGTTGGAATAAGCAAAAGTTTTTATGGGCGAATTTCGACCAGCCGGCGACCTAAATTTTGTTTGCTGCTTCGGCGATGTAAGTAAGTAAAATAAATTAGTGATGTTTAACTCTGACAAGAAAATACTGATTTGCACCGCATAATTAATAACCGATTTTGCTACAACTCCAATGCTAGGCGTTTGCTGTTTATTTCGTTGGTTATTTAGCAAGATCGCAAGGCCAGCGCAGCGCTAGACTAGTCTTTGGCCTTGAAATTCATGTGGTCTACGTCCAGGTGGGGACTTAATGGGATATTCAAATATTAATAAAAGACCAAATTGTATGTTCGAGCCATACGCGAAATTATAGAATTCTTGGCATAATTATTGGTTGCAGGAGGAACGTGGAATAAGAATGTATGACGGGTTCTAGTAACAGGGGCGTTAATAGAAAGGGCTGAGGAGAAGTTTTGGGCATTCTATCGTACCGTTGATTATTGCCTGCTTTAGATATTATATTTAGTTCTAGGACTACTTTAGCACGGAACTATTCTATTGTTTTCTTCATGTTACAAGGGGCAAACGAGCAGGCACAATAACTTAAAAGCTTCAGTTAAATAGATTTTCGTTAAATCTTTAATGTAGTTAATTTGCATAGATAAATCACTTGGTCCTTGCAGACGATGCGACACTGCGAACTTCACATTAGGACACTTCTTAGACATCAGTATGTTTTATCGGACGCTTTTACGAACCGATTTCGCTCGCGTCGTGCATTCGCGTTCTGTAAGGACGAGGCCTTAATATAGTTTTCATGCATTATTCATAAGTAGTGGACTTGGTAGACGCTGTTTTGCCCGAACGTTGGGTTACTCTTAGTATTGCATATCAAAACAGCATTTCTATGGTCGCTCACCCCACCGGCGCCCTGCCTTTGTATCTAAAGTCTCTGATATCTTTGAAAAGACCTATATGTACAAGGGCGGGACGCAATTTCGTTTTATACTATGTCATGATAATGTAATTGTTCACAGGTGTCCTAAACCCAGATCTGTTTATATCGTGTGGGGGGGTGACGGCGGTGACGCGCCAGCTGGCGGAGTGCGCCACCCCCCGGATGGCCGAGGCGCTGTGCGCCGTCCTGCTGCACACGCTGAACGAGCCCAAGTCGCGCGCCGCCGCCAGGATAGATCTAACGTGCCTTAACTCGCCATATTGTGATTTCCACTTCAGGCCTGCAGGCACAGATACTAGCAGGTAAATTTTCATGTTAAAACTTTTTTAAGCGTGTTGCAGACTTTTTTGAGATGTGAAAAAAAAACATAGATTTCGCGTCAGCATCGTCACCGAACGCTTTCCATGAGCTTTATGTGTACATTGTATATATCCGTACTTTAAAAACGACCAAATTATGGACCAAAAAAGGGACAACCTAAAGTCCCGGCCACCTGCTGCCGTCCCGTATAATTTCGTGGACAGTGTGTTTGCGTGCGTTCTATGTGAACATACGTTTAAATACAGAATAGGCTATGTGAGGCACTGGTAAGCACACCAAAGAGCCGAACATCGTATCTCTCAGCCCCAATAGTGTCCCGAAGCAGCCGTTGTAGCTGAAACGACCAGAAGGCTTGTTATATATATTACTTTAAAAACGAACATTGGCACTCTGGGAGTGATGTCTGACACGTCAATGTTAAGCGGTCGGTGACGACTACGACGCAAGTTTCGCGACTTTTGATCACTAACTAACGTCACTCTGACGATTAGCTTTCACTCCTGTTGGGACTACCGGTGTGTCAGTTTTTTTTTATATGTAGGACATTGATAAAAAAAGATTAAAACAGGGATACAAACATTACTATCGAAAAAACTAGCTTTCCTTACACAAACAACAACAGGAGCGTACATACATAACATAGCATGCATAAACAATACAACTAAGCAAACGGAAAGTAACTGTATTTATGAAAAACATGACTCTTAAAATTTATCTTTATGATACATAGAATTTAACTCTTCCTACAGAGATGAGCGTGAAATGAGATTCACATGCAGTCGACTGGCTTTGCTGTGTGTTTTGCGCAGTTGGCCAGGACTCCTACACTTCTGTCACCCTTATAGTACTGGGGGGCTCCAGGCACTTGTTGCTGCTCTTTATTTACCTAGGCTAGAGGTTCGAGTGAGTATACTTCCAGTTTTTTTTTCAGATTAGAAATTTTAATATAATAAATACATAGGTCATTGTGACACAAGGATGTCTATTCGTAAGGTAGATAACTTAATGTCTGTATTATAGGTGCCTATTATACACAATTTTTTTTAGAAAGAAATATAGAAATACGTACATATAGATAATACACCCAGACTGGAGGCGGCAATTGAATCCACAACCATTGGAAGGCAGGGTCATTGCCAACTGCGCCAATGATATGTAAATTATCCTTAGAATTTCACTATTTTCAAACCAAAAAGTATAAGTGTCATACAACTGCGTCAGATTAGATATGAATGAAACAAAAATATACCAGTTGATCCGGCAGATGTTGTCTTGCTCGATTTACGTTCAGACCAAAGGTCCAGTACTAATTCTGATGACAATGAATAACAATGTGTTTTCTTAAACCTTGGAGTTATAGCGAGGAAAACGAAAATCGCATTTAAATCCAGTGAATAGTTTTAAAGATCCACTCGTACAAGAATGGGAAGCAACTCTGTTTTATGTTATATAAATAGAGAAAGATATTTTATATATGTTTGCACTATTTGTTCTAGCAGTATATGGCCTAGCAATGCTAGCTAGCTCTGGGCATACATCAAGTAAAGTTTACCTGTCCTTTAATTAAATATTTTGTATTTTAGAAAGCAATATTGGATTTGTTGTATGAATTGGTTGGACTACCTCAGCCAGACTGGACTGATGAAATATCTGTTGCATTAGATGCTGTTGACCCCGCTGATTTCCAAGTAAGTTCCAAAATGAAAAAAGTAATGTTAGTGTTAATAATATTTAACAATATAATCATTGTGTATATCTTTCATAAGGATTCATGGCGATTAAACGAAGGTTTTGTGGCTGCAGAAGGCATCGCCATATTGCCTCACCTCAGCGCCACTGGCCCTGATATAATTGAAATTCATCTTGCACTTTTGCTTCAGTGTTTTTTAGAGGTAAGTCATTAATATTATAATATTTTTAACCATTGCTTCTGCTATTGACATGAATTTTATAATTGTTTTATAGACAGTGGTGTAGACTTTTTTTTTCCAAATTTAAAATTTTATGATTCTTTCGTCTTGTAAAGTGTGTGCATGTATGTGTGTTTTGGTTAAATTATATTCGTTATTTTTGGCAGGATTAGAATTTGAGAGCTTTAAGCTAATATCAAAATAAAACGAGTTGTAATATCAGTAACAAAAGTAGCAAAACAAATCTATTGTTTTTTTTTTTACTTTTGCAGGCCGGTCTTCTGGACGGATTGGCAGAAGTGATAGTGACAAGTGACACCTTTATATCACACACACACACACACACACACACACACACACACACACACATATATATATATATATATATATATCCCTTGGTTTGTTTATGGTAAGGTTCTTATGAACAAAATAAGAAAGTTTAGCGGAAAATTAGAAAATTTAAAAATACTTAACCACCGTATTGAGCTATCTTTACAACAGACAACAGGAACGGGGACGGGAATGGGAATGGGACCGGGACCGGATCGGGGAATAATATTAAGGCCTACTGCCTGCTCGTCTGCCACATTCACGGCCCCGTGAAATTAAATTTTGCCACTGGGTTCAATATTATACTTTTAATTAATATAATTCTGATAACTGCATCTTTATAGAAAGTCTGAAATGTAATTTTTATAATTTATAACAGCTATGCTAATTATATAATAAGGCAATTCAAAAGTTCGGCAAGCAGCATTTTCCACGTCTATTTCGCGGCGTGTTCCACGAACGACTGTCAGCATTCCGTGAATTTCGAGGGCACGACCTGTGCCGTGCATAATGTATTTATTCACAAGAATGTTGTGAGAATGAATCTAATTAGTAATTATTGTTTCATTACTCGCCGGTGCCCTAATAAATTCTTCTGCATGTGCGTATATCACTTAGCTCCTTCTAAATGGTTGAACAAGTGACTCTGGGACATTCTCTCCTCACTTTCTCGGGAATACTCGATATCTCTCATCGTACTATCTTACTTGGGTACGCGCTTGATGGCATGGTTTTTATTGTTGTATTGTGTGTATTACAAAATCGAAATCGGTTAATAAAATTATCAATGATATTATTCATAATAAAAGTAATACTTTTAGCAGAAAATTAATATATGTCTATATTATACACGTAGACGTAGTGAAAGAAGTTTTACTTCAGTTGTGTGGTCTAAAGCACACCCGTTGTTATTATATATTACATACACTGTCCTAACTATACTAAATTTTAGCTGTTCTTATGTCTTAAGTAAAATCAGATTGTCAGCTTTATTAACTCCCGTTGTATATTATATTAGTATAAGAACCCTGTTCTCCAAATGTAGGCCAACGAAAATTCAATTAAATTTGATATAAATTACGCAAAACCTACAGAAGTCCTGAAAGTTAGTACCAATGTAGAGTATATTGGTACGAAGAATTTAATAAGCTGAAGCCATAAATAAAAATCCCACCAATAACATCTTCATATAAAATGTTACCACGACGAGATCAAAATGTGCTTAGCAGAGTCAAAAAGTATCTCTTTTGTAACTGCGCATCCCTACAAAATATTACTCGATTTTTGACCGATTTTCGGCCAGATGCGAGTCGTCGCATGATCTTGCTTATATATGATATATACATAGTGCATTTCTACAATGGTCTATAAAAATTAAAATATATTATTTTTTTGTTAACACATATATTGTTGTGTTGTTGTTGTGAGACTTTTAATCTCAATAGACCATGAAAGTGTGACGTCACAAGTCTATTAGGATGTTGGGCATGCTCAACGTGCCCACGAAGAATCTACGCCTGCATCGTGGGCTTTCGCTGATATATACATAGACAGGGTGCATTTTCAAAGGGCGACCAAACTTTTTTGAAATTTTAGATGTAAATAGTGATTTAAAAAAAGTCAATTATTAACAAATACAAATAATTAGTTAATTAAACTAATTTGAAAATATTCAGAAGATTGCTTGATTTATGGGCAACCTTACACTGACGCACAGAATGTCATCTTATTCAAGTATATCGACACGTAGGACAATTTAGTTTTACTATTATTCTTATTCAACCGACAAATCCTATAATGGTGCGACTCAGATACAGATAACTATATATTGATAAATAAATCTCCATTCGGTACCGCTTTGCCGTTCATGGTCACTTGGTTCGATTCCTCGTATCTGAAATACATACAGTGACGGTATATTGCTTTTTTTGGAACTAAGGTGACAATTATACACTTGACGGTAAGTAGCCATTATAGCTTATAGACCCTTAAAAATAACTCATGATATAAACACACTCACTGCCGATCATACTCCCCCCAGCACTTATTATGTCTAAGTTGTATAATAAAAACCAAATGTAGCTAAATGTTAGGACTAAAAAAAGTCGTGTTTAATATTAATAGATTTCGAGCAAAGTCCAAAACCGAAAGGGTCTTCTTACTAGAGATACTTTATGAAGACGACGTATGCCTCAAGTCCGATAGCATGTTGCATCTCCAAGCCTATATAGACGCACTACGAAAATCGTGTCTACGATTTGGGCTGGTCATAAGCTCTTTGATAAACCAGGTACAAAATTTCAAGTCTGTACATCCAATAGTTTGGAAATACTAGGGGGGGGGGGAGACCACCTTAGGGGCAGAAATTATAAGGGTTCCTTGTAGTACTATGGAACCCTAAAAAAAGGTAACGTGCCTGTCATAATCATATCCAATTAGTAAAACAAATTTCAACGTTGCAAATAGACCCTTCAGTTTTATTTATACATATAGATTATAGAATGGACTATTTTAAAGTGCTTGAAGGCCAATATACGTAATAGTCAAGGCATTCCTACATCTGAAACGTGGACGAAGCACTTTTATCAATATTTTTCATGATTTTCCGTTATTTGTTGTGAGCTCCATTATTTTGTGACGAGTACAATTTAAATTTATAAATGGAGACATGGCTGTGAATACGGACGAGCTCGCGTATTTTTTACAATTTTGCTTTAAAAATACGGCCATTATTGTATCGTGCAGCTATTTGTAATTTCAAAAATTGCATTTAATTTAAATTTATTACCATTGTGCAAACAGTCGCAACATTACTTGAAAAAATACAGTACGGGTATAAATTATTCTCTAATATTTGAGATTTGTAACAATGACGATTGTTTATGTAAAATACTAGGATACACACGATAGTATAAATAATTATATTATCATGTGTATCTTAGTCATTTACATAAAGAATCACTCAATATTATTCCTTTAGTATTTTTTGTTTATTTATTTTATTGAGGGTAGTTATTGATTGTTGTTATTTTTACCAAATTCTATATACATAATAAGCATAAAATTGAAATAAAATGCATTTATTTGCAATCATCGGCGCTTTACAACAGTCACAAATAAATATAAGTGGTACAAATAAAGGAATTAAAAATTACGCTTAATTAGGGCAAAATAAAAAAGCATTAAACAAAATTATGCGAAAGAAGTACACAGTGTAACAAAATTTATGTAATCTGCAAAGCAGTGCAACGCAACAAAACCGCAGCTACTCAATTGAATGTTAGAGTGACACGAGATATCACTCACTGAATTTCAGTAGCTCCAGTATAAGTAATGCCCTTGCGTAGTAGCTCCAATAAATCGAAGTACTAGTCTATGATTTCAAAATAATTGCTCCCTCATAGTTCAAACTGTTTTAACACCTAACAAAGATTGTTCTATCTAAGTAGGATCAATTCGTGGAGGAACACAAAAATTGCTTTGACAGGGTTTTTCAATTTTAATAGGACATAAAAATTGAATAAAAAAAATCCCTTTTATTTTTTGTCTGATTTATTTTTGATTAATGTTAATACATTACCTGTTTTCATTATTGTTTATTTTTTTTATTTTATTAATGATTTCGCTATTATATATTGGTACAGAAGACATCTGATATATTTATTTATAAGTAAATTAAAAATGGCCAAGAGCGTGTCAAAACATATTCATATAGAAGGGTTCCGTATCTGACACAGTATAAACATATTTGTTAAATAACTTCAATAGTTGTTGTCCGATTTTGTTCAAAATATTTTTCGTCATGAGTTTTTAGCCCGTTCTATCAACATGGAAAATTTTAAGTCTCTACGTCTGATATTTTGAAAATGCTAGGGGAGGGGGATCTTACTGGCAGACAGACGGACAGACAGAAATTATAAGAGTTCCTTGTAGTGCTGCGGAACCCTAAAAATAAATATTAACCGTTAAAACTGTGATATTCTTTATTTAATAATGTTAATTAAACATGTACCTAATGTTAGATAGCTAAATTAATTCTAAATTAAAATAAGTTTATTCTGTTGCAGTTAATAAAATGAAGAAGATTCAAACTTTTTGCAGCACAAATACATACAGTTCATTACTTTTTACAGTATACTATGAAAATGAGAGAGTAAACTTTAAAGTAGGTACACTGCCGCAATATAAACTCATAAAATGTTTCCAGTTCCACAATAAAAGGGGAGCTCTAATGTTTTATTGTTACAAGTGTAATTTTATTCAACTTTCGCGGCGAATATTTTCAAATCTTCGGTGGTGGTGTTAAAGTCGATATTGCATTGCTCCCCGAACTGCTTGTACGGAACCTTGTAGACGCAGTCCCAGCCCGCTTTGTCCGCGGCACGCTGGGCGGCCACACTAGTGAAGATGCCGCCAGTTACCGTGAAACCTTCCTCCTTGGCTAGCTGCATTCTGAAAATTTATATACTGAACGTCACCAAACGGAACTAACCACCAAACCAACAATAAATTTTCACTTGTAAACGTCTTAGTATATAAAATTCGAGTTCTTACCTACATTTTAGCAGCTCCACAGCGAGGCCGAGTCCCCTGTGCGCGGGACACACGGACAGACCGGCTCCCATGAGGTATTTACTCACGTCGTACTTGTCGTATATCGCCGTCACTTTCATGGCCTCGCTGAACATACGTAGAGACAAAAGGCCGGCGTTTGTCTTGGGCTAATAAAACGAAAAGGATAAATCTTTTAGTACATATTTGAAATAAAGAGTCATTTTGGGTTAAGGGTTTTCTTTTTGAAGTAAATAAATTAACAAATAAACAGCCTGCATAAAGGTTAGCAACCACCGAAGCCTATTTATACACCTAGACGTTTCCCGCGACTGCGTCCGCTTAAAATTGCAAAGGTCCTTAGAGCTCTTTAAACTGGGCCTTATATCTATTTTCGCACTTGTATCGAGAAATTCTTTCTTACGGGATGTCTACTAACTACAAACTACCTCCTTGCCAAGTTTCATCTTTATAAGAGTCCCGCGATTTTCGATATTTCGAGTTAGGTGACCTATCGCCTTTGCATTGTTTATTTGCTCATTGAATAATCTGTATTCCTCTCCTCTAAAAGCTCTGACCCCTAAACAGCAGGAACACAAAATTATCTCTATTTAGCAGTAGTTTTGAGCAGTTGCATCTAAGATAAAATTTAATGCCTAATAAAGATACTTCATTTTAATTTTATTTTTATAAAGTATAGTAGAAGCAGGATACAACGTCATTTGTCGTTGTCAGTTATGTCACGAAGCGGCATGACTGCGGAAATACGTACGATGTGCTAAAAACTCTAGCAAAATTAGTATCACTACTGATTAACACCCCAACTCGCACACATGAAATCTCCTTGGGGCGTCGAAATATATCATATGTTTATAAATTAAAAAAATATGACTAGGTATCAGACACGCGGCGCCATTGGCGACGGTATATGAAATTACTAGTTATTACCCGCGGCTTCGACCGCGTAAAATTAGGTCCACATTGTATGACATTGGGCAGGGAGGGGGATCAAAACCTCTGTGACGTCACATGCCAAAATTAAAAGGATTATAAAAAATGGAAATAAATGAAACTGCGGTTTTGTTTTATTCTTTTAAAATACATGCTTAAACTTGGAAAATTTGTGACATCACACTAAGGGGGAGGGGGGAGTCCGTATAAAAAAATCTGATAACATTCCTTGCCCCTTTTCATAAAATTTTCTTTCAAGGATATTTTATAATCTGTTTATATTTGCGTGCGTGTCTTATGTTTATGTGGGTGTCCCAGTGTCATATGTTGCAGACGAACACTGGGAAGAAAGTTAGTTCAACAATTATCGTGTACATGGCTGTATCGAAATTATAAATGCGTGTATGCCTGTGTATGAGTGTGTGTGTGTGTGTGTGTGTGTGTGTGTGTGTGTGTGTGTGTGTGTGTGTGCGTGTGTGCCCGAACCCCTTCAACGAGACCTTGAAGGACACCTTCCTATACTCCACGGGTAAGGTTTCTGTACGATTTATTTGAAGATTATGTATTGTTTATTAACTGCTCTCCTTTTATACATGCGCGATGAAATTTTTAATATGAATAAAAATAATAATTGCAAGAGGTGTACGACCGCCTCTACTCCTCCAGCAAGGTGGTGCGGTTTCCGCGATTCGAGAGCTACCCTGGAGCTGCGGTGCTCGTACCTTGCGTTCACTGTATCAGTTGTGATAATTGTGTGAACAAAGTAATAAATTAACTAACCGAATGGACAGGGTTGTATGCGCCCATTTTATTTTCAAATTCTTTAATTTATTTTTTAGTTTTTTGATATTTTAGAAATTTTCTTTGATGGCACTGGGTGCCCCCGTGTGCCCTCACAAGAAGCCCTGCTAATAAATAAACAGTAATAAACATGTAGAAGATGCCAAGAATACTTACATTACGTTTTTATTATGTTGCAAGGGGGCAAATCGAAGGCCTAGACATTTTTGAGTGAGTTTTTAATTAGTTTATTATGACAAGAACAGACTTGAGGGCCTCCACAGCTTTTAAACGGCTGCACCGATTTTCATGAAACAAATCTAAGAACACTTGCACATAGGTCACCTTTAATACAGAAAAAACTAAATTTGAATCGCTTTATCCCTTCGGGATCTATAATACTGCAAACAGACGGATAGACCTGAGACTCGATTACATAAATTATAATAGGAGCTATAATTTTTTTTGTGATTTATTGTGTATAACGGAAAAGTGTTACCTATAACACAGGCATTAAATTGTCTATCTTAGGAACAGACGTCCACGTGCAATGTAGTCTTCTGTATATTATTTACTATGTACTTATTTATTAATGTAAAACCCTCATATCAAAAGTGTCGGTCACCACCTAAAGAACGGTACATTACTATGTTTAAAAAAATACAAATGTAAGAAATTTAACATGAAAGTTCACGTAAACTTTGATGCATTGGACTTGGGCGTTTGCTCCTCTAACTTTTTTGAAAATTTGCGTTGCTTTTTTTCGTTTTTACACCTAATCCAATAGGCCCCCATAATGACCATACTATAAAGCCTTATTTTTATTTACCTTTATAAAAAGTTGTCTTCTTTTAAATTTATTCAGTTAATCCGCTCGGGAGCTACAGAATATCAGCTGAGGTCATCTTTGACCACATAAAAAAAAGATTAGTAGCCGTCCTTTTTGGAATAGTTACATGAACTACCTTAGTAATCGTAATGTTGACATTAGCTAAACACTTCAAACTTTGGTAGTCGACATAACTACGCTGAAATTGCCACTGAAAGAGCTACCATATAGCATTTTATTTTTGTACCAGTCTACAAAAAGGCCGTAAGGACTGGAATAATACGTACACCTCAAAACAGGACAGACGCACATGTAACACTAGCGGACCTGGCAGACGATGTCTTGCCCGAACGTTGGGTTACTTACGATTTACTTCTATTATCCTATATTAGCCCCGTTCAACATAATTAGCTATCAAGTGGAATAAGGTTACAGGGAGCAAAGAGGTACCGATTCAAAAAAAAAAAAAAAAAAATTCGTTTTCCTTTTAAAGTGGTTCAAACTACATCGAAGTCGATTTTTTTTTAATTCACGTACCTTATGGTGGTTTTTGGGTGCTTTTGGTGCTAGCAGTGCCCGTGACTTGGTTCACCTTATATCAATTTAACTTTTAGGGCTTTGACTTTTTATGCCCCATTTTTTTTTATATATTAGTAACCTGTATTTTGAGAACTAACTTCCGTGAACAAGGAACAATTGTAGCGAATATTATTCGAGGAATACCGTGAAACAAAATCAAGTAGCAATTATAGCCTCGCTGTTAGGCTACGAAATAGAAGGCTTTTGTTTTACTCGCTAGTAATGTTTAGGAGATCATTTGACGACTGCATATTAATTGTTCGATATATACTGATCGTATCGTATTTAAAAAAAATGCTGGTAACTGTAAGAAGATGTAAAAACTGACCTTTGTGTACCAACATATTCCATGACGTCGAATCATGACAATAATTAAGAGTTCCACGAAGCCTGATTGCCACCTTGATATGACCACTAGTTTTCCTGCCATGCCCCTAATAGAGTATAATTTATCTGTACTCTGTGCTGCCTGTGGTTCCGCTCGCATGAACTACATATTATGTGTACTATTCGTTATTTACATGTACTCGGATTTGTCGTCGTATTAAATATTCTAAGACGAAAATTAATAGTTTATGTATTCTTCAACTCATAACTATTATTTACTGGAGATCGCCTGGTGTTCGAAATTCGGCTACAAATCTTTACATTTGCGTACTATATGCTTATTTAAATCTATATAAAAAATTTCAATTGTTTGTATAATGACATTGTAATAGTTTTATTGTCATCATGATTACTCTTTGACACACTCTTATAGTAGAACATATACATGTGTGTATAAATCGAATCGCATTGGTGTGCGTGAGGTTTCATTTTAATAATTTAATGTATTAATAATGTATATTTGATAAAACTATTAGCACATACTCCTCCTATTACGGAATTCTCGTGAAATGGTACCGAAGGTTTTCACTTAACGTATTAATATACTAGATTATATTCTAGTCATAATATACTTGGTTTTCTGAATGCCCTATAAGATGTTGGATAATACCATGTGGCACCACAAACATTGGCTCCTTTACTCACAATATATATTCGCATATAAATAAGGCACAAATCAAATAAATCACGTACCTAAAGTTACACGAGAAATAAATTATACGAAACACTTATCAATATATTCCTTTGTATCAAAATAAATGTATGTAGACCGCCTATAAAAGGCTAAACCTCAAGCAGCTGCGTCGGTTTCTTATCGCGTTCAATTTAATTAAAAGGGTGGTGCTATAAAATTTTATTTTAATGCCAAAATATATTTATATCCACAACAATATTGGGCGCCATATCCCTCGGAATCGATTTCATTAGGCGCATTTGCTCGATCGAGACTGTGAGGAATGCCAGGCAAAAAAATAAAAAGGATCATAAAAAGGTAATTTACATAAAATTCCTCGCACAAGATCGAGGGAACGCAAGGTATATAAGCGGTTCTGCAAGCGCTCAGATGGGCTGTCTCAGATTAGGCTGGTGTGCTAAAGGCGCCGCCACATTTCGCTTATCGCGCGTTGTGAAATAAATACATAATAATCGTGTCATCTTAAAAAGCACTGATAAGCGCGATAATCATGTCATCTTAAATAACACTGGCTTGACGTGTAGACGCTGATAAGAGAGGGAATAAGTTTAGCATTTATGCATATAATTATGTTAATTGAAAATTGGAAATTGACTGTTCAAGACTAGTGG
>JANCMC010033613.1:61086757-61112473 GCA_024363005.1 Charaxes varanes
TTAATTGAAATCAACTTTATTTCAATGTTTTGAATTTTTGTTTATAATATATATCTAATGGTTGTAAACTAAGAAACACACACTATTAATATTTGAGAGATTCTTTATAATATTAGGGTGAATTATTTCTAAAATTCGGTTGATGTAATTTAATTTATAATAATCGCGGGATGGTTCAAAGTTCGGACACGCGCACGTATAAAGCATGCGACGCGAGTGGGTCAGTACCCAATCAATTAACAGTAAATACACCTATTGCATATACTTTGTCGCTATTATCAAGAATCTCATGCTTTAATAAATATTCCTAAATATTTGCTAACGTTTAAATAGTATATAAATGATTTGTACGTGAGTATAAGAGATCGGAATACCTTAAATATTCAATGTGAGTCAAATTAAAGCATCAAAGCAACACTGTAATTTTCCTATTGACGCCAAACATTTATTAATAACAGCGATGTACTATTTGGCTTGGTTTCCGAGTTCTAAATATATTTTCTATCTAATGTTTATTGATTAAGCGTTCAAATAAAATGACGATAATATTATGTCCTTAGGTTTAACAGCAATATTTTAAATTAAATATAACTTACCCTCGGTATTGAAATGACTTTTTAAATCTTAGTAGATGTATCGTTTACTTAACGCTCGACAATTCTCATAAATACACTTAGTTATTACAATGTTTTTCAAAATTTTATAAACTTTCTCTGATTACTATTTACTCTTATTTTTTCATATAAGTAATTCAAAAATATTTTTACTCATATATTACTTAAAATATCAGTTTAGAGCAGCATAGCATGTAATGCAATTTTCTATATTTTTTCTAAAATTTCAAAATTTAGTTTCACGTCCATTACCTCAAACCGCAAACGTATCAAACTTGTGGGGAGTTGAGCGATACAGATTTCAGATTTCAGCAACCACTACAGACCAAAGAGAAATTTTCTATTTCGATAATGCGGGCGCAAGATTATAGCTTCAAATGTTTGAACACTGGTTCAAGGTCTGTCCAACCAGGAGGCTTCAAGGTTTGATCTCTCTACTCACAGAGTAATCAAATAAGTCTTCAAATAATCGTCACTATAGTCTGGTGCCCGTTTATTTATAGCAGCCAAGCCAAGAGTAGCACTTCCCGCCCGTTGACGCTGTGAAGGTCACTCTGACCAACAGCATTACACGATCAGAAAAAAAAAAAAAAAGTAGCACTGTAAGTCGATTGCGGCTGATAGAAACAGATCACAGAGTACTTTCAGTTTTGACACGAATTTCATATAGGTTAGAAAATAAATTTTAGAGCCCTACCTCACCGAGACGCCATGGCGACGTCGCCGGGTACGTATTCAAACATTGCATTTTAAAATTTAGGACAGGTTTGGCGACGTCCCCAAATTAGAAGCGTAGCCACTATTACTACTGGCTACTACATTTAGCAACAACAGAGGCCCTAGTAACCCGCCTTACACTAAGGAGGGTCGGATGTGGGCCCAGCACGAGTATTTTCAACGTCAAATCTTTGACTCGAACGATTCGAAATATTAGTGATTGCGAGCAGGCTGGAGTAGCACAGCAATCACGCTCATATAGTAATAAGTAGCATAAGTTTTAGAGTAAGGACTAACATAGAAAATAAGTTATTTATATAATTACTAATACAATTTGTATGAGCCATTTTCACCTTAAAATAAATAAATAATAATAATTATTATTATTTTCCCTATATGGTTTTCTGACGTACGTGAGTATTGCCCAGAATCTAAACTCATTCAGGAAAATCAAAAACCATACTACCAGTACATGGTCGTGGCCTAATCAGTGGTCGGCATTTGAGTCGATGGCTAGGTTAAGTTGCTGAAACTGCGACCGGATGATAGATGGGTGAGCCATTCTAGCACCAGTTTATGTTTGATATCCGACGTACTCCGTGTTTCGGAAGGCACGTAAAACAGTGGGACCCGATTAATATCACTTTGTGATAAAACTAGAAATCATGAGGGTTCCGATGATGATGTCAGATGGCAATCGGTTATCTTAACTCGCCCCCCAGCCACATCGGTCTGAACTTATCCCATAATTATACCTTTTAGTCTTCATCGTGGTGATGGTTGTGATTAATCCTTTCAATGATTATTACTCAAGGTCTTGAGAAGGTGGGCGTAGAGTAATAATGATAACCCTAAATTATAGGTTATCTATCATATCGTACATGTAGGTACCATGCGTCACCCGCTGACACTTATAATTTTTTTTTAATCAAAGCGAGCTTAAAACAGCGGCCAATAAAACATACCTCTCGTTCCATTCGGCCAGGTTTGAATCGTCTGAGGGAAATATCTGGGGCGAACCAATAACAACTTATACTGTAGACTAGCTGTTACCGGTGACGTCATCCGTATCACTCTATTTGAGGTTTAAGTATAAAGGCGCAGAACCCTAATTATATTATTATGTTATTTTAAGCCTATTTTTCCCCCTGCAGGGCTCGCTATCCTCTTTCCATATGGTTCTGTTTAAAGCTATGCGTTGACAATCTCCATTATAATGATCAAAGTCCATCTTATTCTGGTCTTCTCGTCTTTTAAATAAATTTTAGCTTTTTTACTAAAAAATAAAATTTTATTATTAATTAAGAGATCAAGCGAGCAGGCAGCAGGCAGCCAAGTGCCTACTGACGCCCATAGACATCTGCACGACCAGGAGGCAAGCAGATGCGTTGACGACCTTTATTGACGAGTTTAGGCCACCGGGAAGTGTCACAAACCGAACGAAACGCAACAACAATACCATCACTTGACGTGACAGCATTGCCGCCACTTCACAGAGGGCACCTAAAATAAAAGAGAAACTTATAGAAACATTATTTAGTATATATGTAAACAAAAGGTAACCTATCATTAAATCTCTAAAACTAAGTGTACGAAGACCAAATTTGACAAAGAGGAAGTTATTAGTTAGTAGACACATTCACTAAAAATAGATTTTTCGATAGGAACAGATTTAGGAGGCATAAGGGCTCACAAAAGTTTAATTACATGCAGATGAAGTCATCACAAGAAACAGTTTTAAATAATAGACTCGCACTTGCCCGGTTTTTTTTATTTTGATTTAAATATGACACAGAGGGTTAATATCTCCCATTAAGGTTCCTAGCCAGTAGTTGGGAGGAGTAGGGAGGCAGAGGGCTTCACTTGGAAAACAATCTCCACTTGGAGGCCTCGTCGACGCGGATAAGTAGAGGGCCTCACCTGGCAAAAGAGTCGATCCCCATCTTGGAAGTAAAACGACGTGGGTCTCTATACTTTAGGGGTATCCCTACGGTACGGAACCGACCTGAATCCGTAAGCAACTTAGCACTACATCTTTCCATCCCTATGTGAAGACCCGGAGGCAGGCCCAAAACAAGTTGGAATGATGTAGTGTTAAAGGACATGAGGATATGACAGTTGTCAGAAACTGTTGTTAAAGACAGGCCAAAGTGGAGATAGAAAAGTAGGAAGGCTGACGCCACCAATCTTTGGGAGACATAGCCTAGAAAAGAGAGAGAGATTTTATATGGAAAACTTACAACCAAATATAAAAGATAACTATAGTTCAAAAAACGTTTATAAATTTCACATTTCATTTTCATGTTTTATATTTAAATTCAAATTTAAACAAATGTAGAATATAAAAGACCCTACAAAGCTGTTAAATTGTAATAAAATTGGATTATATGTGTGTGACTCTATTATGGGTCTCAGAACGGAAACCTCCTTGTGACAGTCTAAGAATCAAGAAACTAACCTGAATTTGAAATAAATAGCCATAATCCGAGTCAGGCGGAAAAAGGATTAAGAGGCCATTATCATGAATATGTATATGTAATATAACCAATATTTGGATATTAATTAAATTGTACATCATTATATTTATAGACAAAGAAGTATAATCCGTTAATGATGTTTTAGTTTCTTGAAATCGAAACCACGGACGATGTTAGAAGTAGAAAGGTCTCTGGAAAGTGTTGTGTGCAGATGTACAGGATACCGAGCGATTTTGGAAGCTTTTAAAAAATTCGCTTCAGATGCACCGAAAGGAAAAGATATAATAGATATTGAGGATTTGAAAATATGTGAAAAGTCTAAAGAAGTCTGTTCAAAATCACGATGTGAGCAATCTGATTGGTGTTTCGTATCGAATAATGATTTTCATAGTGAACTTTTACATATATCATTGAGTGATTGTAGAGATTGGTATAGAGCTGAGACCATATCAGATATCTTTACTATATGGACTGAAAAAGGAGTTGAATCTTATATGCTAGTTGCTGGGAATACGGGCAAGGGTAAAAATGATTACTATTTATTTGCTCTTAATATTAAAAGAACTGTAGATTAGTAAAACATACTTTACTTAAAATTCACGCTAAATTTAACTGTTAAGACGAGAGATCTGTAAAATGATTAAGATCGTATAAGTAAATAAAATGTAAGTAAATTAAAACTTAGTAGCCTACAAATTATTGCAAACCTTACTTTATATAACAAGTGGTAAACAAGCAGGTGGTGAGGTCACTTGAGTGTCTACTGACGTCTATAGGCAACTGCAACACCAGGGAGCCTCGCAGATGCATTGCTGGACTTTGAAGAATGAGTATGCTCTTTTCTTGAAGGTCCATACGTCGGTTCGGAACTTCCAAAGCTGGTAACTTGATTACACAAAGGAATTGTGCGAGGTAAGAAGTTTCTAGAGAATTGCACTGTTGTGGACTTTAAGACTTTAAGGCGACGAGAGTGAAATTTCAAGTTCTGACGAGATGTACTGTGGTGAAATACAGCTGCCGGTATTTGTAATTGAATAAATAACTTTAAGGTGTATACCCGATACTAGAATATCCCAAATTATTGATTGACATTAGCAGTATATCTGAGCTCAAAAGCTACTACCTGGATCAAAACCTAGTAATTGGTGCGGGGACAACGTTAGCAGATGTCATAAATATGTTTGAAATAATATCAAATAATGACGATTTTAAATACCTGAAAGTACTAAATGAGCATTTGAGACGAGTCGCAAATGTTACAATCAGAAACGTAAGTATTTTAGAATTTTATTCTTGTTACAAATTTTAACTGTGACAGGAGTTCGTGGCCTAATCAGTGATTGGCATTTGAGTCGATCGCTAGATTAAGTAGCTTTTGTTGCGACCGGGTGCTAGATGAGTGACACATTCTAACCCAGGTTTATATTAGATATCAGACCTCTTCCGTGTTTCAAAAGACACGTAAAACAGTGGTATCCGCTTAACGTCATTGAGTGATATTAGTCGTGAGGTTGTAGTGATATCGTGGAAATTCCGAGGATGACGTCGGGATTTGGGTCATCTTAATTCGCCCCGCTGCCATATTCTCTGCAATTTAAACGGACTTTGGTACTGGAAGAGAACAAATTTTTAGTGTGACACTATCTCCATATTTATAAACATATTATATATTTTCTTAATATTCTTTATTCACTTCTAGTCGGCAACTTTAGGTGGTAACTTGATATTGAAGAATCAGCATCCTGAATTTAAGTCTGACATTTTTCTTCTATTTGAAACTGTTGGGGCAGAACTAACTATAAGTAAGTAAGAACTAGACAGAAGAAAATCAAAATATTTAAAGACGTTTGTTCGAGTTTTTACGACAGAGAATAATTATTTCTTTTATTAAGTTACACCAGAAGTGCAAGTAGTACTTTTAATTTAAGAGATAATAAACTAAGTCAATAAATACTTATCTACATTTGCTAACATTTTTTGCATTTCATAAAACGTTACTAACATTATGCCTGGTATCCACGTTACGGTTACCGAAGAGGCGAACCGGTACAGGCATTCTTGTGCATTCCGGAGCATGTGTGAGGTAGTTTTATGAACCTGGGCATGCGATCTTCTGACTCCGGAACGTCCCACACGCATTAACGACGTGCCGTCGGACGGTACAAGCACATCTGTGCAAAAATCCGTCCGGTATACCGTAACTCAAATACAACCCATAAGACTTAAAAATGGAACGTAACATGTAAAAAAATAGGAATAGGAGGATTTTCAAAAATAGAACACTTGCAATTGTGATATTAACAATTGTTTCTGTTTTAAAAGTTGTTTTATTTCTTACGCCTTAGTAACAAGTCCAGGGCAGAATAAAAAATTAACAATGCAAGCATTTCTGCAAGAAGATATGAGAGGAAAAGTTATTTTGAACATATTCTTGCCACCGATTGGATCTGATAGTAAAGTGGTCACATACAAGGTATTGGTTCTTTTTGTATTTTCTAATTTAAAATCTAAATCACTAAATGCTTAATAATGGATACCACGTTCCTATTAATTTTCTATAAAGCGGTTTACACTTATAATTAATGGTTCTTTATACATAAAAATTTATGAATTCTGACTGGCTTGTTGGCGCAGTTGGCAGAGACCCTGCCTTCCGATACGGTTGCTACGGGTTTGATTCCCGTTTCGAGTCTGTATATATTTAAAAAAAATATTTGTGTATCAATCGGCTGGTATCTATAACACAAGCATTAAATTTCCGTGAGAACTGTGCTTATAGTCCTATGTATTATATGTCTTATAAACATGAAACTAATAATAATAATAATAATAATAATAATAATAATAATAGCCTTTATTCAGATCGCTTAACCTAATTACAGTATTCTAACACTAATAATATTTATTCTAAACTTAGTCTAATATCTGCTGTTTTTTAATTTTTCCCAGATCTGTTTGCCCAAGTACATCACTATTAATACCATAACCATCTATTACACCTGGGAGCATGTATGGGCAAAGCACCGCACGATCGTATGTTCAGATATTGTGTATAGCTAGTATTACGCGCTTTACATTGGTAAGATTTTAGTATAAATAATAAATTATTGAGTCTGTCACCAACCAGTAAGCATTAACCATTCACCAGTCTATCTTCCAAGACGTCTTTAATTATACCACAACCATATATAAATATCTCTGTACGGCAACCAGCGGTGATCGGTTCGATTCCCACCTTAAGTCTAGGTGTATTATCTATATGTCTGTATTTATATATTTCTAAAAAGAAAAATATTTGTGTATAACAGGCTTCTGTTACCTATAACACATACATTAACCTCAGGAACAGACGTCCGTGTATAAATTTAATAAATATATACTCCTGTATATATTTATTAAATTTATTATTATTATTTAATTAGTACGATCAGTGATTATAACTGCACCAACCCTATTCCATAGTTATAACTGGCCTGGCCTTCTCTAAGAACCGTAATAATATATAGGAAAGTGACAATAGAGGCTAGAGTGGTCTGGGGTCTTACATAGTGGATCTGACCAGTTATCGGACAGACATATAAATATATACAGGACTATTTGACACTCAGACGTCTGTTCCTAAGATAGACAACATATTGCCTGTGTTATAGGTAAAAGACGCCTGTTATACATAAATATTTTCTTTAGAAATATATGAATACATATACCCAGACTCGAGGTGGGACCCGCGTCTTCGACCGCGTGGACCACTTTTAACACTTAGGGGTTTAAAAAATTGGTCTTGGATAAGGTTCACAGAGGTGTTTATAAAAACACCTTCGCAAATAATGCATTATTTTAAAACAAATTTGGTTAGCATAAAAAAAATTATAGGGAGCCTACACTAAAAGTTAGACATATACTGTCGCGGACTTTAATTTAGAACTTTTAAAGGGGAACAATTCCCTCATAGATAATTTTTGCGAAACTTTAACTGTTTTCTACCGCTAGGTTATATAGCTCTTGCTGCGACCGGATGATAGATGGGTGATGCATTCTAGCATTGGGTTATATTTGATATCCGATCTCCTCCGTGTTTCGGAAGGCACGTAAAACAGTGGGACACGATTAATATGATATTAACCGTGAGGTTGTAGAGATCGTGGAGGTTTACCAGGACAATTTACCAAAGCATTTTAATTTGAATATTTATTTTGAGGAGATCGTAGTTAAATCAGTGGCCGGCATTTGAGTTTTAAAGTGGAAGCGGGAAAATGAGTTGGTTGAGATGGCTGAGCCATTCTGAGACTGGTTTTCAAATATACGACCTCCTCCATGTTTTGGAAGGCACATACAAAAGTTAAGTCCCGATTAATGTCACTGAATGATATTAATCGTGAGATTGTGGTTCCGGGGATGATGTAAGGTAGCAGTTGATGACTTTAACCCAATTGAAGCGACATAGTAATCCATTATCCTGGGAGCTGTAGCTTAAAAGAAAAGAGTCAGAGAATTACTTGATATAACGAATATTTTCTTGTTCCCCTCCGGTTTGTTAAATCGAGGTTACCGTGTAATTAGAAATCTAAATATGTTACAGTAATAGACCAGATAAAGTTATGATGGGTTTGGCATGTCCTGATAGACAAAAAACTCTAAACAAAAGTAGATTAAAAATAAACCCAAGTAGTACTATTTCTTCGTAACACAAGTAACAGTTCAATATGTTATTTACACATAGATGCGTCTAGTAATGTAGTAGTTACAGGTAACTTCTGAACACAACTGGACAGAATTTTATCAATTTTGAGAATGTCATTAGTGAGTACAGATGTTTCAGTCTAAAAATGCACATCCCTCCACTAATTAATTGCTATGCTTGCTTGTGTGTGTTCAGTGTTTTTATTAGGGTTCCGTAGTACTACAAGGAACCCTTATAATTCGCTCTGTCCGTCCGTCCGCCTGTCTGCCCTTACGTTAGGTACGCCTCCTCCCTTACTATGACCCCCAATCTGAGTTCAGATGACGATGTACAGCGAACTCTTACTTTATATGCATCTAGAACTTGCACCTAGTTAAATGTTGTAGAAACATATAGGTGCTGCTTTAGGAACGAGTTCCAATACAAGATAAGTATCATTTACTGCGTAACAACAGGCATTTCGTATGTGTGTTCATAATTTTAGTTACGTCAAAAATACATCAAATATGGGAAAGTTACGGCAACATCTAAGGACCTTCACGAAAGTACCATGCCACCAATAATGTTTTCATAGGTTTTCCTTAGAAGTTTATTGTATTCGCTATTTTATTTAGTTTCCACACTTAATGTAATAAATAAAATTGAATGACCCCTAATTACACAAGTAAAGGAACATCGACCACAGTTGAAGACGTAAAATTTGTTGCCGTCAAAATCTCGGCACATTTATGTATGTATATAACAAAGCTTACGACATAATAGTTTATCTTTTTTTGTTTTTTATTTCAAAGACTTAGCATAGCCGTAGAGAAAATATTGTATGTCTATGGTCGTGGGTTCGATTCCCACCTCGAGTCTGGGTGTATTATCCATATGTATGTAATTATATATTTCTAAAAAAAATTTATTCGTGTATAACAGGTGGCTGTTACCTATAACACAGGCATTAAGTTGTCTTCTTTAGGAACAGACGTCTGTGTGTCATATAGCCCTGTATATATCTATTTATTTCAAAAACCAGTATTCGAATGGATCACCCATATATCCTTCGGCCGCGGTAAGAACGGCACAACCTAGCGATCATCTATTCAAGTGCTGGCTGCTGATTAAGCTACGAACTCTTCTTCTACGACTGTTGAACTGATATGTAAACATGTATTCCATTTATGGCTACTGCAGTTGTTTTTGTAGATGATATTACTAATTTATACTCACAAACCTTATTTTTACAGGGAGATTATTTAGAAACCACCTGCGTTTACAATACAAAAGAGAAAGACAACGCGACTATTGGTGGTCATGCGATAACGGACGAGATGTGCGTCAACTATTTGCACTATTACCCTGCGACCGAGCTGGAAGTTTGCAAAAGCGCCGTTTCAAACGCTGCGTTGGAAAAATATTTTCACTTTGAAAAAAAGTATGTTAATGTTTTAAGTACTTTTCTCTCTTTTATCGACGTGGAGCATAATATTAAATACAATTTGGATAGGCCCGGATTCACCGGTGGTAGGCACGATGGGAATGCCCGCCCAGTGCCGGATCGAGGTAAATTTTAGGATGGAGCGAGATCTAATTATGGCGCCACCCTTACTTGCAATGTTTATATTTCTTTTATATAAAATATATTTAAAATAATCGCATATTAAGAATCGTCTCTTGCGGAGACGCCCTCTGGAATACGGCGCCTGGAGCTTTCGCTCCGTTCGCCATATAGTAGGGCCGTCACTGTGCTCGGCACCCTAATAGACTTGTAACGTCACGCTTTCTGGTAAGCATATATGTATGTAACACTTTACAAAAAAATAATGTATTAAAATCATATATTTAATAGACATCTCCTGTGTAGGAATACACTATACGCTCTTAAGCAAGTTCATACGCCGACGAGCATTTTTAGGCGAAAATAGGTCAAAAATTGATTGGCTGTGCCCACTACCTTCTTTGATGGCTGGATCCTGGCCTGGACTTATCACAACTTTAAAGACTACTTAATATATGTGAAGTATGATTTATATTCACATTTGTCCTAGTAAAGGAGTTGGCACAATGATTTCAGCCCGTCCTTCTAACATTGAGCTTGAAATAGATTAAAATACTTTGTAGTTCTGGTCTTAAGGTCCTATAAAATATAATTCAATTCATTAAAGTAAACGTAGCAATATCCCAATTATTAACAATGATAACACAATAACAGCAGTTTAAAGTTTTTTTATTGTTTTTGATTTTGACATGTGACATAACAAAGTTTTTGACCGGGGGGGGGGGTTCCTGCACGTTGTCACGACAATGTTACATTTTGGTGATCCCCCCCCCCCCTTAGCCTTAATGTGTAATGTAATTTATGCATCTTAGCGGTACAGGTCTCAAAAGCTAACACAATCCATTCATCATCGCAATTTCTTTTAGATGGGATAATATGTCAATTTCATTCACCTCACCACCCAGAGCCAACTATTTAGCTATCAGACCTTGGACGCCGCTCAGGGCGAAAGCTCTGCATTTACTTTACACAGAGTCGCCCATTTCGATGCAGTGTAATAAGTCTGATGGAAACAGATTTCAGGTACTTTACAAAAAATAGTGAATATTTCGAATATTATCTGTAACGATACTGTAATTCCCCATATAACACGGTAGATTTATTCCGCGTTATAGGAAAACGCGTTGTAGGAGTACTCTCGTAAAACACCCTTGTATGACCACGAATGTACATAAGATAATATTATTTTTTACATCAAACGAACGGCACAATGCCAATTAATTGCACTACAATATATTATACTTAAACGACGTACATTTTTGTTTCACAAAAATACAATTAGAAATAAGAAATATAATTAATTATATAGTATAGAACAATATTAATGCGTTATAAGAGTACCATGTCATAGGGGGGATTACAGTAAAACAAATCGCAATCAGTTGAGATTGAAGACCATGCCCTCTATACAACACTAACAGGAAAATAAGAAGGACCAGATAATGCTAGAACAAAAGCAAACTTCATTTTGGGAGAATTATGGTCAAGAAAGAAAGAAGTCCTTTTTGTTTTTTTGATGTTACCAGCGCCCAAGACAGTTTTTTTTTCTACATAATTATATTTTTGTTCGTTTAAGGTAAACTTATGAAATGTACATATATTTTAAACTAGCCGTAACTCGCGACTATGTTCGCGTTATTTTAGTGACTGTAAAATTTTTGCGTAAAGCAAAATATAGTAGCCTATCTTATTCTTTGTAACATCAGCTATCTGTCAGAAAAAAGGCAAAACGTAACGTAACAAACAGACAGATTGACAAAAATGTTTTAGTTTATGTATTTCTTACTTACTAAACTAAAAAAATAATAAATATCAGAGTGTATATTATGTTTTTATTGTGTTTGTTTCAGGGCGATTGGGAAGGTATTCGTGTACCCAAAATAAAAATTCCATTGACCATAGAGCCAAGAATATGTCCAGAAGTTTTTAATGTTGTTAGTAATTAAATTGATATATATATAAATTAAAATGGCAACTATTAACTAGAAGGTATATTAAATACTTCGTTTATTATCGTAATATAATGTACGTATGGTTATATAAAACGCAATAATGAATGTTATAAACCTGTTATATAGTTGTATTGTTTACTAAAAACGACAGTGTGAGATTTTAATAAACATTATTTTATATTGTCTGAATATCATTAGATGTAAAATACAAATTGTTTACAATAACGATCTCAACATTAAATAACTATTACTCATTTTATATAGGACTATTCATATAAAAAAAACTATCGTTGTTCGTTAGTCTTACTAAAACTCCAAAAATTTAGAATAAGTACTCCACCAGATTATTCAGACTATAACTTAAATATACTGGAAGTTATTCTGCAAGGGACAACCGCTTCCAACGCCTTTGGTATTAGGTCTTCTACAGATAGTTCTGACCAGAGCTTTTGTGGAAGTGCGCAGGTATACGCAGTGACCTTCTTGCGGTAGTAGTAGCAAGGATTTTGATGACTACTCATGCCCATGGACATCTGCAGCACTAGAATGCTAGCAGATGCCTTGCCGGCCTTTAATGACGAGATTAGGCCACCGGGAAGTCTAATAAACTAAACAAAACTCGACAACAATACTTTCACTTGACGCGACAGCATTGCCGATCTTTTTTGAGAAAGAGGTACTGGTACACGGACGTGCCGGCCCAATTCGGCTGCACACCAAAAATACTGCAAGCGTGGCGCTACTTTTAGATTAAATTTTCCTAGCTTTTGGATGGATGGTGCCAAAATGACAGGTTTAGATTGCGAACAAATAGCATTTTATTTTAATATAAGAACCGGAAATCATGAGTCTGCCAGATAGATTGTCGTTATTTTAGACAATTTTTTTTGTTTTTTTTTTTCTCGTTCTAACTGCGACGTTTGAAATAAACTGCAGTCACCTTGGCAGACTCATGATTTACGGTTTACCTATTCATAAAATAGCCTGAGCCGCAATAGCTCAACGGTATAAGGTATGGACTTATACTGGACTAGCGTCCAAGGAGGTCGTGGCCTAATCAGTGGTCGGTATTTGAGTGGATCGCTAGGTTAGGTAGCTCTTGCTGCGACCGGTTGATAGATGGTTGAACCATTATAACACTGGTTTAGATTTGATATCCGACATCCTCCGGTGTTTCGGAAGGCACGTAAAACAGTGGGACCCGATTAATGTCACTTTGTGATATTAGACGTAAGGTTGTAGAAATCGTGTGGGATTCGGAGGATAACGTCAGATAATTCGACGGTAGGGGGCTGCGAACTCTTATATATTTTTCCACTTTCGATTCCGCTGGGTATTTGTCTAAATAATATATACACAGGACGTGTGACACACGGATGTCTGTTTCTAATGCCGGAGCCAGGCATAGCTCAAAGTGTTGGTACATTTTTGTCCTTGAAGACTTCAAAGTACTACAAAACTTTGCGCAGTTACACAAAGTCCCCGGCCATACAACATGATCATTGAAATGATCATTCCAATGAAGCTATAATACCTCAGAAGATATGAGACATTTACAATGCTGGGACAGTTTTTAATATCATAAGAGTGGGCCGGGCGCCGTTGGGGTAAGCAAGCAATAGATGGCGCTGTATATTGATATCCAATATCAATTGGAATAAGCCAACGTTCGAGCAGGACAACGTCTGCCAAGACCGCTAATAAAGGAAAGCTGTAACAATTTGGCAGTGTCGTCACGCGAGCGGGTATGTGGAGCGAGTGCTGGGGCTGCAGCGCGCGCTGGCGATATTAGATTATTGTTATCGAATTGGACTCAGGCGATGAATGATATATCAAAGGGTAGGGAAAAATACCCTGATTATTATATTTATTTATTGCAGGGTATTTTTCGCGACCCATTGACAACTGTCTAATAGACCGGGGCTTAATTCTATGATAATACATATAACTCAAATCTCGATTGACTGGATTACTAAACGGGCTTTTACTATGCGCGTGAACATGGTATAGGCGTTCACTCTCGGTGTCAAATTCCCCCTGACTTCAATTTCCCTGAAAGAAAACGCTGAAAATATTTTACGACATAACTTTAACCGACGGGGCAAAAATTTACCACCAGACTTGTGGCCTCGTACAAAAGTCTAAACACCAATTTGACCAAAAACTAAAATCAGAAGCGAAACCGTTTAAAATTTATTTCACATCGTGCACATTCCCCCAAAATATTTAAATAAATCTGCATACTTAAATCACGACTTTCCAATCATTAGTAAATATTGATACCTCCGGTAGGTAGGTTAGGGGATGATGTCAGACGAAAGCTGCCATCTTAATTCTCCCCATAGTCACGTCCTCTGTAATTTAAGCCAACACTGCTACTAGACTAGGATAACGATAGGTAGAAGAAAACATGTTATAGCAGTAATTAAATCTATGTTTACAGGAATCCTCTGGCCTCTAGAAGGGATGCCGAACGCCCTCCGCCATATCTCCCTTGCCCTCCCTTTCACACTCCCCTCCAAGACCCTCCGAGACCTCATGGAGAAAGGCTATTTTTTTCTTTAAACAAAAAAATACCGGCAACCCATTTGTGATCCCCCTGGTGTTGCAGTTGTCCATGGGCGTCGTTAGTCACTAGGGGAGAACCGCCTGCTCGTTTGCCCCTTGTTATATAAAAAAAACTGAAAAATGTGAACGAAATCATTCAGTATTCCACGACAAAAGGTTTTTTTGATAATGGTATGCACATTTATTAATGAGGTAACACCAAGCTTGCAATCCTTTTGGACTTCAGTCGAATTGACCACATATGAACTTATATGTTTTAAACATATATCCACTATTATGCATTTAGAGGTGAATACTTTGAAGGGGCATGCATTTTTAGACTGAACGCACTCTGGAATAAAATTAGCCAGGTACAGGCTCAGCTACGAGTGGTATAAAGAGAATTAAATTGTATCCGCATTCCGCATTTATCGGACCCACCGGACACGCGCGTTAACATGTTATACGTCCCCTTTGTCCCGTTTTAATTTTACATTAATATACTACAACGCCTTATGGAACAATTCTTCATCCAATAAAATATACAAATGTTAATAAAATGTCAATTTAGACACGCGGTAGGGTATCAAGACAATAAAATATCATCACATCAGCCTGAACATAGAAAATACCTATAAATAAATATAATGATTATATTTTATGGCCTTGATACTTATGATCTTAAAGTATTAAGGTTTGTCCTTAAATAGAGTTTTACAAAAGAGAGAGGCGAATTTCTTAGCATTCCATGTATTCACCGTGCGGGTGCCGGGTTCATCGCGTTGAAGAGGAAGGAACCAGCAGTGCTCGGGACTCGTGACCCAGGTGTAGGTTTAAGAGAGTGATCACTAACACTCACCTGCACTGCCAGTGTTCCCTCCCCTGCCTAGACAAATCCGGTATAATCCTACTAGTGCAGTGTTAGTTGTCCTTTCTAATAATGAACTTATGATACTTCTTTACAAGCCAAGGTCTTTTAGTAGGTTGTACAGGAAATACACTTTTCACGACGTAAAGTAGCTTGTTTTCTTGGAATTTTCGCCGCTTAGACTGATTTGGACGTCTATATTGTTATTGTTTTATTTTATATCATCTTAAGTAAAATGAAGATTTATGTTGTTCACAATCCCCGTAGACGTGTATTGTTTGAGAAATTATGAAAAAGTCAATAATTATATTTAAATTCAAACTGTACATAAGCTATTGTGGAAATTATAAGTCAAACATTTATAACGTCTTTATTTGGTGCTTTCAGTACACGTGTATTCAGAGCACTAACGAAGGGTATGTTCCGAAATACACTGCGAGCACTGCTCAGTGCTCACACTGGTGATAAAATAGTTTCGTTATATACTGTCAGTATACTGCCGCGTATCCTATGGGCATATATGACGTCATAAATAGTAGCCATTTTTGTATTCTGAGCACTAGCGCTTTCGAGCATTACTGCTCTCAGTACTTTGATTACATGATCAATCAAAAACAGAGCAGCACTTGTAAACAAAATTAACAGTGAACACAAATCGTGAGTTTGTAAAATCGTGGTTTTGTAAAATTGAAAAAGTGAAAATGGAAAAATTGAATGGGAATGCCAGTAAACTGAACCGCGTTCCGTTTTAAACTGTAACCAGTATAGCAATCAAAAAATGAACACCTTTTGCCATACATAATTGACGTCACAGTATACAGTGGTCGCGGTGTATATCGGAACACACACAAAGTAATAAGCGTTATGAATGTGTTTACAAGAACGATGTCAACACTCACACGAGCGTATAAAACCGCAAACATAAGTAGAATACGCGCTGTTTTAAATCTTTGTTATCTTGCCAACATCTTTATACTAGAACGTTTGTTTAATTAAAATAAAATAAAAAAATCTTTATTAACAATAAAATAAAATTACAGACTATAACTTCGCTGACGGTCTGTACACTAGGTACACCTGTGTCGTGGAGACGATATTTCAGGTTTACAACAGAGTTTTTCAACCGCGGTCTAGGCTATTACTAAATAATAAAGTTTGCTCACTTCACTTTGGTGCTATCTGAGATTGATAATCATTGTATATGTAATTGTAGAAATTGTAAAGAAAATATCATTTTTTTTTGTTGTCCCAGGGAGAATCTGCTCAACAGATACCCAGTCCTGAGGGGGGTGGGACCGGGTTATGTCGGGTTGGAGCGTCCCGACTAAAGCCCCTGGGCACTCCCGCTTCGTCTCAATGGACTGGGAATTCGGCCGAGCCTTTCCATCCAGTTCCCACCCGACGATGGCCCGCCTACTGCCGGTCCCCGCGCGAAAAAAATATCTAGTCCAACTTATCTAACACGTTAGCCCTAATTTTTGTAATTTTGTTACACATGCATTCAGAAATAATGACAAAGTATGAAACGCAAGCGTTATGAATGTGTTTACAAGTACGATGTCAACACACACACGAGCGTATAAAACCGCAAACATACGTAGAATGCGCGTTACATTAATGCAATTTGGGCGGATTAGTGGAGCTGTTTCAAATCTGTGTTATCTTGCTAACAACGTAATACTAAAATGTTTGTATAATTGTGTACTGTTAAATTTTTAAAGCGAAGGAAGATTAGTTTTAATTTATGCCTAGATTTTACATTAGGCCACACTATTTACTGTCTCTCATTTAAAACAAGTTTTAGTTGGAACTTTTTAAAGCGCTTGCTTTCTTTTAGATAAAAAAAAATGTCTGAAACGAAATTTCGCAAACCGCGGGACGTACAGTGATGAAGTTTGGCAAGGAGGTGGTGTATAGCTCCACACCTCCTAAGAAAGAATATTTCGATATGGTCAAATTGAGGACGGAAAAAAAAGAAAGGAGGTCTAAAGGATCGTGTAATTTTTCGCGGACAACGTCGCGGGAAATACCTTGTAGGTAATAAAACTAATTTAAAAGTTAATAAGTTGAAGAAGGAAAAGCTGTATATTTTTTAAAGTACGTAGGAATGCGTAACAGAAGTAAAACGGATCCAATTCTTCTTCTTCCTAGCGTTATCCCGGTCAAGTCAATACAAGTGTCCGCCTAAATTGCAGAGAATGAGGCTAATAGGCGCAATACGGTGACTGACTGTTTTATGACGTCATCCCCGGAATCCCCACAAACTCGCGACTAATATCACTCAGTGACACTTATCAGGAACTGTTCTACGTAGTATGAGACATAGCCTCTCTAGTTCCATATCCACTGGACGACGAAGGCCCTGCTGGGTTTTGCATCTCCCAGTGACAAAAATTACACTTGTTAGAGGCCTCTTTAATCAGGCCCTATCGAAATATCCGTTCTTAGGTGATGTCTACTAACTGTATACTACTCCTTAACAAATGTCATCTTTGTACGTCCCCCGGTTTTGTATATTGTAAAGATGTTCCTTATTCGTCTGCTATACTGGTTACACTTTAAAACGGTTTACTAATATTCAACTCAGGGGACGTCTAATATTATTAATAACTTTCACATCTGGAGGTACTGTGCCGCTTGAAGCCATCAACTTCATGCTATCCAGGTAGTAAAAAAACCGAAAAATTAACTCCATATTTAAGTGAAACTGTATTCGTTTGTGCCCATTCTATTTTGCCATTTGGAAGAGTCTTGCAATTAGAGGTAGTTTCACGCGTCCATTTTTGTCTGCAGCCGAATTGTTGTTTTTTTTTTTTCTAGAGGGTTTGAGCCATAGTTTATAATTATTATGACATTCTTAGTGTATACATACACACACTCAGACAGACACACACAAGCACGCAAGTTTATATTTTGCAAGGATTATCAGAAAACTGTGTATATTTGGGAATATATGCCAAAAAAAATGGAAGTGTTGCGAATTTTAATGAGAATTACATTTTGATAAGTTGTTATAGAATAAATCGCTAATAGAAGATCGAAGTTACTTAAAATGCATTCCCATCGTTACGAACGAATATTTGAAATCCATTGTTAGAATTGGTCACCAGTCTCTCACCCTGCCGCGGTTAAAACTGCTTATCCTACCGGCCGCTGATTAATCTATGAACTCCTCAGTAACCAGACCCTAGTGATTTAGAACGTAAGTTCCTTAAAGCGGCTTACGAAAATTACGAGTAATGCGATTTCACAGAAATCGTCACGTAACAAAATGCTGTATGTTGTATGAGTGCGTGCTAACGAGCAAGTGAATTAGCAGGGTGCCAAACTCATATACAAATACTAATTTATTTCTAAATAAATGATGATGAATTAGGGACCTTTACTTGAGATTTCACCCTCGCCACCTTGTCCTGATGTCCTGAAATTCACAACCGTGCGATTCTCAAGAAACTTCTTACCTCGCACAATTCCCCTGTGGAATCAATTATCAGCTTCGGTATTTTTTTTTATAGATTAAAAGGGGGCAAACGGGCAGATAGTCCAAAAAAAAAATTTAATTTTTTATAAAAAAATAATTTTTAATAGCACAAATTATAAAGATATTGTTGTATATAAATACATATATATGTCCAAAATATAACGATAAATGTCAAGTAAGTAGATGTTTGGATATATGTTTGACGCTCTTTCACGGAAAAACTACTGAATGGATTTTAATAAAACTTTACAACAATATAGTTTATACATTAGAATAACACATAGGCACAAATTATAAAGATATTGTTGTATATAAATACATATATATGTCCAAAATATAACGATAAATGTCAAGTAAGTAGAACGCGCCCATAGACACACTTCGCAACGAGCTGTCAGTGCAATGTAACTTGGCGAAATGCTTGGTGAACTCGAAAGATTTCATAGATATGCAGACCGCTGGGTAACTTCAACTATTTGTCGCTTGCGTCTTGGCCATGCTTGCATGCCAGTTCATCTGTGTAAGCTTAGGATTAGAGACCACTCGATTTGTGAATGCGGCCTAGAGGAAGATACTGTTTCCCACATTTTCTTTTCCTGTCCCAAACTTTCCCACCTCTGCCGGGTCCGTTAGTATTATTAATATGGCTAGGGCTTTGGAAAATGACATACGGTACTTTTTGTCACGACATTGCAAATTGAAAAGGTTGTAATAGGAGTTCTAAGTTTGTATGAAAGTCGAAGAAAACAATGCGGACGATGTCACGGCTGAAAGCCTAATATCTGATATATTATGTTTTTAATACGATATGTTATGTTTTTAATCTAAGTTGAAAATAGAAATAAGTAGATATATGTATAAAACACAAATTCTTTCTGGTCGTGCAGATGTCTATGGGCGCCGGAAGGCACTTCGGTGCCTGCTGCCTGCTCGTCTGCCCCCTTGTAACATAAAAAAAATAATAATAATAAAGGTCGATATGGTCAATCACCGCAAAAGAAGATCTTCGTGTCCCGGCTAGTTGGAGTTGCCCGGAGCGGCCGCGTCTCGCCGACAGTTGTTCGTCGGTAGGTCTATATACAGTCATCGTAAGTAGAAACTTCGCTAGCGTGAGATAGTTGGTATGGGTCGTGGCCTAACCAGTGGTCGGCATTAGAGTCTATCGCTAGGTTAAGTTGTTTTTGCTGCGACCGGGTAACAGATGGGTGACCGGTTCTAGCACTGGTTTTGTATTTATTATCTGACCTCCTCCGTGTTTCGGAAGGCACGTAAAACAACGGGACCCGATTATTGTCACTTTGTGATATTAGTCATGAGGTTGTAGAAATCGTGGGGGTTCCGAGGATGACGTCAGATGGCAATCGGTTATGTTAACTCATATAAAGAGCGTCAAACATAAATGTGTACGAACTTCCTACGAAGCGGTGTTGCGGCGGCGTGCGAATTTTTTTTTTTTTTTTCCTATTACAAGGGGAAATTGGGCAGGTGGTTACAAATATGGCAGATACAACTGACGCTCATGGACGCCTGTACCACAATCAGTCTGTCAGTCTTGCCGGCCTTTAAAGGCGGGTTTAAGCCGCCGGGAATCTCACAAACAAAACGAAAGTATAATTAATTTTTTTTATGAATTTTTCTTCCCGGTGGCCTAAACTCGTCATTTAAGGCCGGCAACGCATCAGTTGGCCTTCTGGCCGTGCAGATGTCCATGGACGTCGGTAGGCACTTAGGTGCCTGCTGCCTGCTCGTTTGCTCCTTCTTCATCTTTTTCTTTTCGTTTCAATTGCAAACTATATTTTGGGTGTAAGGGCCTATATTTTGAAAGCCCAATAAGTAGCGACATCAATTGTTCGACCTGAGGCGGCTATCAAGTCCTCTCACCTGCAGGCATCATGAAAAATCTTAAGAGCCGGGAAATCCTTGAAAATCTGCATATAGTAGTTTAGTATTAAACAAAAGTTATGCTTTGTTGAGACATATTTCCACTTTTCTCCAATTGTTTTACTTCAGGGAAACCTTAAGCGTTAGTAGGTATACCTTAAATTCTTAGATTTCTATGTAAAAACTTGTATCTTTATATCGTCATCATCATCATCATCACCACCACCACCACCACCATCATCATCATCATCATCACCATCATCATGGCCAGTCGATTCAGAAAAATATTTAAAGAGAATGTTTGTTGCTTAACCAGTGATCGACCGTAATCGTTATTTGAGTTGATCGCTAGGCTAAGCAGTACTTACCCCAGCCGGGTAATAGATGGGACGCAAATACTAACACTGGTTTTCAAATATCCGTGTTTCGGAACACACGTAAAACACAGGAGGTTTTCTATCTATATAGAGAACTATTAGATACTGCTAGCAGCATTTTAAATGCGTGTGCTAAACGATAACCATTTGTATAAACTTTTTCGTTTATAATATTAGTAGGCTATGATACAGAATCATCAAATCATGTCTTCTTTTGTTACTAAAGTTTAATACGGATAAGTTGTTTCGTACAAAAGGGGAGTTGATGTAACGGTGGATATTACCTCACTTTGATTATGAAGAATTTAAAAAGCCGTTTGAATATAACAAAGAATAGACTTGAAAGCGTGTCCGAATCAAAACAATGCAGTTCATGGGGAGCCCTGACTTCCGGCACCTAATAATTTATTATGTTTACAATGCATAATTTATATAAAAGGGGTGGCTATGTTCAGGGAGTGGATCTTCTTTTTTATGTGTTGGATAGCTGATCAGATTCCCTACGGGTACGTGACCCCGGACCACCCTAGCTGCTATTCTCCCCCTATACTGTCCGTGACAGTAGTATCCGCATTCTTTTTCTCTCGGCTTATTAGCTTTTCTGTTTTTATCGTCAAATTTATTGGCCCGACAAACGTGCTCATTGGGAAGAACCTTGCGGGCGGACAGATAGACAGTCCCTCAAACTTGTGACAGTTTTTGGAACTTACAGAAACATATATGTAAATGGGATAGGTTAGTAAACCTTAGAGGAAGTTAAGAATGTCAGCTAGTGGAATATTAATTAGAAATTGCTGCGGACGTCTTGTGAGTCATCAGCTTGCTAACGTCTTTGAACATCTTATACATAATTATAGAGGCCCTGTAACATGACCTCTGATTAAAGCGAATACAATCATATGCACGCTGTAGGAAGTATATATGTTTTTTTCTGGATGGTTCTGGCATAGTCATAAATAGACTTAAGATCCCTAAATAAATTAGGCTCCTCTGGACTCGATTATCAAATCCACAGACTGCTTTTAAATTTGTCATATGCATTTATTTATTATCATAATTGATCATAGATTCAAATGGAAATGTCGAATAAATGCTTTAAAATATTGGTTTTGATTTTAAAAAACATTTTTATTAGGATAATATTATTATAAACGTGTCAAGACTTCAGGTAATGTTTCTCGACTGAAGTAAAAGATGGCACGAATATTAGGCATATGTAAAGTTTTATTAAAAAAAAGTTGTAATCTTCATATTTTGTAATAAATAGGTTTCATTTTATTTTTAACTTCACTTTCACTACGAAACCTTAAAATCCTCAATGGACACTTAATTTTTTATTATGTATTGGATGGATGCTCCTCATCCATTTAGGTAATTACTTTTTAGCTCCTATCAGACATCTACCTTATAGATAACTTCATACGTCCGTGTGTCATATAGTCCTGTATATATGTATATGTATTTCGGTCACGTTGAATACAGTTTAGACGTTTCATTTTCGTAACAAAATGTGGCTTATGTGCTTTTCCAAGGTCTGATCTATCTCTATACCAAAATTCATCAAAATTAGTTCAGTGGTTTAAGTGTTAAAACGTAACAGTACAGCTACTTTCACGCTTATAATATTCGCATATATATTAAAATCCATCCTTATTGCACATTTATAATATTTGGGTTACCGATAGAATACGATATGCGCGCGTGTGTGTGTGTGTGTGTGTGTATGTATGTGCATTTTATGGAGATGTATTTAATTTTTTTCTCACTTCACTTTTGAATGTATCATTGGTGGTACAGAAATTAATCAATGACATTGATTAATAAATAGAAATAGAAATTTTATGAATGTAGAACTCCCCACTGTTTTCACAAGTTAAAACGTCGCTAAGTTAATTAATTTGTCATTAATTACACTTTGGACACAAAAGCGATCGAATCCAATGGAGGCCAAGCCGTATAATTAAGCTGCTTACGCTGTTGTGTTCGGTTTTCATTTTGTTTATGTTGTCTAATTCGGGTTTAAATACGTTTTCGATGAAATTGATGTTTTTCACTCCTACAGAACTCCAACCAAAAACAACACTTCCAATTTTTAAATACAATTTTTATAATTTATCAGTTAACAGGCCTTTGCCCAGCAGTGGGACAGTATAGGCTTATTAAAAAAATAAATAAAAATCAGTTATCATTACCATTATAAAGCTTTATAAAAATTAGACTTCCTTGGCATTGTAAAGCTTTTTAAAAAATTATTTCTTATCTAGATATATCAACTGCATTTTCACTCTTCACACGCCACTTATTTTAACATAGAAGAAATTATCGTAATTGACCTATTAAACATATGTTTTTTAATGTTATATTATTGAAGCTTTCAGACGCCCTAATACCGGCTTCTCGATCCCCTAGGAACTCGCAACCCACTCTATGATACACACTGATGTAACCAGTAGTTATCTAAAATTTAAAGTTCATCTGAACAAAATATCGGGAATCCCATCATTAAAGTCTCAAATATAAATGTGTGTATTAGCTAAAAATACTATATACTTATAACAAGGCACTACATAACTGTCGTATTAGTGAAATGAAAGACCCTAAGGGGTTATTGCTGTGGTAGAGTTACGATCTGTCATAAAGTTAATGTCTCTTATATAGGCGAGTGGATTAAATTTTTGGCTGAACAAGATGTTCCATATCAAGGTAAATGGCTAGGTTAATATTGTATACGAATGATTGTATTACGATTATCAATTATCAAAAAAATATTGGATCAGAAACAACAAAAACTCGCTCGTTCCATCGCTTGATCCACTGACCCTTGTCGTATATTCTTCTTCCTTGCGTTATCCTGGCCAGGGTCCGCTTAGATTGCAGAGGATGTGGTTGTAGGGCGAGTTAAGATGACCGACAGCCGTCTGACGTCATTCCCGAAACCCCTAAAATCCCTACAGAGTCACGACTAATACCACTCAGTGACATGAATCGGGACGCACTGTTTTACGTCCATCCGAAACACAGAGGAGATCGGATATTTGAAAACCAGTGTAATGGGTCACATATCTATTGCCCGGCGGCGGTTAGAGCTGTTTAACATAGCGATCGACTGAAATGCCAGCCACTGATTAAAGATGACCTCCTCTTAACCTTATCATATATGAAAAAAAAAACCTTCTAAGAGTGTACACCTTAATTTTTTACCTACATAAAACATATTTCTTCATGTTTTTTTTAAAAATTGATATCGCTAAAACTCGTCAGTAAAACTAAAAATCTACAAACGTGGAAAAACAGGGGAAGAATGAAAATATAAAGAACTACATTTGCCCATGTTATATCTACACTAAAATTTGTATATGATATCCCCATTAACATGTTTTCTTAATTCCGGAGCCAGGCATAGCTTCATTTGAATGATCATATGTGGCCGGGGACTTTGCGTAGTTGCGCAAAATTTTGTAGAACTTTGTAGTTTTCAAAGACAAAAGAGTACAAACACTTTGAGCTATGTATGTCTGGTTCCGGCATAAGACATAAGAAAATAACCTATACTTAACGCGATGATAGTGAAGTAACCTTATTAGAAACGCCTTCGGTGTTCGATTTTATCGTTTAAATTGAATTTTAAAGTTCGCAATCTATCATAAAGTTAATACACAGTATTGGCTGAGTGGATTAAAATTGTGACAGCGCGTTGCTTCGATTAAATGACGGTGCTGTAATGGAATTAATCTACCCTCATTACCCCTGATGGACGCCGTAGACGATATTTAATAACTGGATAATGTTCGAAATAATTATGGAGTCAAGAACTAAAGATCTTTGCTTATATAGTGTGTATTAAAAGGGGCGCTTTAATCATTAGAGGATAAGACTGAGAAACTTTAAAATACCCTTAATAATTAATTTATTTACTAAAGGGATACGGTTCAAAATAATTATGGAGTCAAGAACTAAAGATCTTTGCTTATACAGTGTCTATTAAAAAAGGCGCTTTAATTATTAAGGGTAAAACTGAAAAACTTAGAAATCCCTTAATAATCATTTTATTTATGAAAGGGATACGGTTCAAAATAATTATGGAGTCAAGAACTAAAGATCTTCGCTTATACAGTGTCTATTAAAAAAGGCACTTTAATCATTAAGGGGTAAAACCGAGAAACTTACAAATTCACTAAATAATTAAATTATTTTATAACAGGATAATATTTGAAATAATTATAGAGTTTAGAATTAAAAATATTCGCTTATTCGACCGTTATAAAAGGGGCTTTAATCATTAGGGGGTAAGACTGAGAAACTTAGGAATTCCCTTAATAATTAAAATATATAGTAACCGAATAATTGGTGACAATTATATTAATTTACTTTACCTAATAATATTGAATAACAGGATAATATTGAAATGAATTATGGAGTCTAGAAGAATAGGTTTTAGTTAGACCTTTAGAGACAATGCGTGCTACTTAAGTCATGCTACATGTAATTGTATCCATGGTGTCCTGTAACGTCGTATTTTACAGAATGGTTTACGGAACAGTATACAGATATACATATAACGTCGATATTTCTACAATT
>JANCMC010033613.1:61112573-61203825 GCA_024363005.1 Charaxes varanes
CCTGTAACGTCGTATTTTACAGAATGGTTTACGGAACAGTATACAGATATACATATAACGTCGATATTTCTACAATTATGTGAAAAGGTTTCCATGACTAACACTATTTTAATATTATAACGGTATTCTACCCTTAATTATCCTTTATAGATGGTACTAAATGGCAAAGCGATATTAGATTTTATAGAGGCAAACCGCAGTAATTAAACTGCGTTTACTTACTTTGTTAAACTATAAAGTTTGCGCGCTCGACACAAGTTTCGTTAGGAAACAAAAGCATCATTAGAAAAGCGACCCTATTTCTAATAATAACAAAGTTTACTCTGCTGTGCTTGCAATTTGATGCTGATGATATGTACAGACTACAGATTCAAAAATCAGCCTTACATAAAATGTTTAATCTCGGTTCTATGTAAAATAACTTTTTCTATATTGAAATAAAAAAAATAAAGCTAACTGGTCGTTGGTCACCATATTCTTTACCTAATAACTTGTCCGATTCCGAAGCCAAACATAGCTTCATTTGAATGATCATGTTTTGTAGCTGTGTTTGCGTAACTGTACAAAGTTTTGTAGTACTTTGCGGACTTCAAGGATAAAAATGTACAAACACTTTGAGCTATGTCTGGCTTCGGTATGATGATAGTAATCGATATACATAAATTTATACTCTGTCTATACGTATAAATAAAATTGTAGGATTTGTTTGTAACGTCATTTTTTTTTCTAAGGGCATTTGATTATCTGTCCATCTATTTGTTTCGTGTCATCTCCAGAATAGATTCACCGATTTTGACGGGGCTGGTAGATAGCTCTTTTTACAGGGAATAACATAGGCTACTTGCTTTTACTAAATAATTAGGGTTCCGTGCAAAAACATCTCAACATGTAACAGTCACAGATTTCATGCGGGGGAAATCGCGAGATACAGCTAGTTGCAAATAAAACCGCCATTTATGATTCACAATCAACAATTATTGCCCCTATAACAGAATCAGTAATTGGTTGGTATAACAGATAAGCACTAACATTGTCTAGGCTGTGATTTACTCTTTGTTGTACGGAGACGCCTTTATTGGGCGAGATAAAACCGAAATTAATATATCCCCAGCGCTTTATTGAAGCCACGTTCTTCGCTGGGATTCTATAGTTTTATCTATTGTATACGCATAAGTAAAATTGAAGTGTCTGTCTTTACTTTTGATGTCATTTTTTCAAACAAAGATAACTTACCCCGCATTTATATTACAGGGTACGCATATTTAACCTATCGATTTTTCGAGCCAATTGCATAGACCGTTAACAATTACTTACTTACCCTGTAATTATACTACTAAATTTTATTAAAGGGTAAGTAATTAATAAATGTGAACTGTAGAATGTTACCTCAATAAAGTCAACATATTATTCCTCATGATGTTACAATGTATTTGACTACCCCAGGTAAGAAATTTATGGGACTCCTAAACCTGAAATTTAGCACCATGTCTAAATAAAAATGTAATGGAATAAATCAAGAATCGTATAAATCTAGCCGAACAACTGACATCTGTCCTACAAGAATGCTGACGACAAATAAAATACAAAACCTAAAAAAAAATAGAAAACCTCATCTCTCAAGTTCAATAAGCCACCCAGGAATCCATTTGAATACGCAAAAAGGCTATTAAAATCAATAAGTAGAAGAAAAAAAAACCACCATCTTATCAGAAGACGTGGTACCACCCACTTCATCTATAAACACAACCATAGGTTCTGTAAGAAACCTGTCAAAATATCACAGTCATATTAGGTGCCAGCTCCAAAGTTTCCAAATCGATATGACGTAGGGATCGTCAAAAAAGAAGTAAGAAATAGAGGATAGTAGTAGTAGTAGGGATGTTTGGGAAAGGAGTAAGTAGAAGAGAATAGTAGTTATAAGGATTTTCTAGAAAGGAGTAAGAAGAAGAGAATAGTATCAGTAGGATTCTTCAATAAAGTAGTAAATAAAAGAGGACAGTACTAGTAGGGATCTTTAAAAAAGGAGTAGGAAGAAGAGGATTGTAGTAGTAGCGATCTTTAAGAAAGGTGTAGGAAGGAGAGGATAGTAGTAATAGGGATCTTTAAGAAAGGAGCAGGAAATAGAGGATAGTATTAGTAGGGGTCTTTACGAAAGGAGTAAGAAGAAGAGGATCGTAGTATTAGTAAGATCTTCGAGAAAGAATTAAAAAGAAAAGTAATAGTAGGAATATTTAAGAGATAATAGGAAGAACTTATTTCTCAAGTCCGTTAAACATCTGTCTTCTAGTTGAGTAGTTGCCTAGACACGTCTGTAGTCACGTAAAATAAGGTGACCTGACTGCCCTTTAGCCCCTTGTCGTATAAAAAGTGGTGGATAGCCCAAATATATTCTATTTAGTTACCTTTAAAATGTTACCTCAGTAAACTACAGTTATTTATCGCTGAGCTCACGCCGTTACACTGTTATATTACCCTGGAGGGATGAAACGTTATTATACGACTAGAGGTAAAATTCAGCAGTTTATTTTAATATCAACGAAATTACATTAAGCTGTTTGAATTGAATGGTGCTATATATATTCAATGGTATTTTAGTCAGCATTTATGGTATTCTTTAAGAGTTCTTTAGTACGACAATGAACCATTATAGCCACTACACACTTTTCGATAAAACGTTGCGAAAAACCCGTACAGTTTAACTGTACGTAATGTGTGTAAGTTTTTTTCTCAACAATTTATCAAAACGTGTGTAGCGGCTATTATAGCTTCGCTCTCTCCGTACATCTGCCCAGCGTAAGGTCGTCCCCCGAAGCATTTCCAAAATATTAGACTTAGAGACTTGGAATTTTCCATGTTGAGAGAACATGCTAAAAGTTCACTAAGAAAATTATTTTGAACGAAATCGGACAATTTTTGAAGTTATTTACCAAATACGTCTATGGCGCATCAGATAGCGAACCCTTCTATATAAGCGTGTCAAGACACGCTTATATAGAAACATATTTAATATTTTTTTATAATAGAACTCTAAGTATACTTTAGGAATAATATACTCATATATATGTATATTATACATTTAGATATAGTAAGCTTAGCGTAAGCCTTTCACAAGATTCCTTTACGTGGAGTATTGCGGTGGTATTACGAGCCTTCATAAAATTAATAGGTGTTCCCCGGGAGAGTGGATTACATTTTTGACTCTAAGAGACGCTTATATCAAATATGTTCACGTGTGGCGCTTAATTTAACCCCGTTTATGAGAGTACATACAAGGAGATATAGAATTTTTTGAAATACTCGCGGACACGATAGACGTTGTCCTGTTCGACTTTGGATTACTTACTATTTACTACATTCTATTATCCTATAATATTATTTTCTTCCCGTCCACGTCCTCATCCCCCATTCCGGTCCCGTCAAACGGTTAAAATAAAAATAAAAAAATTGACAAAAGCGCAAGAAAAATAGACTATATAAAACTTATAAAATTATTATATACTTGTCTATTTAACTAATAGATAACTTATTAACTGTGTAGAAATTCCGTGAAAATCGATCCAAACGTTACGGGTTCATATGTGAAGAATATAATGTAAACCAGCGTTCTGCAACGCGTGCCGCACGTAGGTGGTCCGCGTACGGTCTTTACGGCCCGCGACTGTTTTGTAAACAGCAATCTACGAGTATTTCTTATAAAAGGATATTAATAATTACATCACAGCACAAAGTTTCGTCGTCATGTATAAAAATTTAAATTAAACAACATATGAACAAAGTGGACTCTATGGACCACTTTATGGTCCCCAGACCGGAAACGACATCGCGGCCGTCCAAGAATGAGATGGAGGAATGACTTGGATCGTTATAATGGAGATTGGCAACGCATAGCCTTAGACTGAACCTTATGGAAAGAGGGTAGGGAGGCCTTTGCCCTGCAGCGTGAAAAAATAGGCTCTAAATAATAAATAATAATAATGTACAAGAACTTTGCCTTCTTAATATCGGTTAATAATAGACAAGCTATATAAATAAATAGCTAAACATCTTTTTCTTAAGTAATTATTCTAAAAGTGCGGTCAGCCCACAGCATTATGTTTTAACGGTGCAGCCCACGTACATCTCTTTTTTCGATGCGGCCCTTGCCTGCCATAATGTAAAAGCTATCCTAAAAATGTATAAAACCCATCATAAAAAATATGTGAGCTTCCAAATAAATATGTTTCTCATGTATAGTCTAACAAGATAGTGCGTTTAGTCTAAAATGCACGCGCCTCCGAAGTATTTTAGTACTACGTAATAGTGTGTAGACGCAATACACGCAAGCTCATCAATATCATTGGCTCTTTAATCATCGACACAAAATAGCCACGAACGCACTGGCAAGTGTTGCAAATCATATATCATTACACATTTTAAAATAATGGAATTTCGTTTCAAAAAATGCACGCCGCATTTTTAGACTGTACGCACTCTATCGAAGCTTTTGGCAGACTGACTTTGCGTATCAAAAGGGGCTCCTTTTCATATCAAACAAATTGATATCGCACAAACAGTTACATTTGGCCATAATCTTAGACTTAAAAAAAGACTTTACTTCGATGTGTACTCAGGATCAGTAAAAATATAAGATTTTTAAGAGAATTGAAGGTTGACAAAAATTAAAAGAGGAAAGATTTGATTCTTTGTTTGAATTGAATAGGCTCTAAAACTACTGAAACGATTTGAAAAATTCTTTCACCACTACAATCCTCCATTATCCCCGATGAAAATAGGTGATAGAATATTTAAAAAAAGTTAGCGATCCCTATGAAAATTTCGTTAATGTGCCCCGTGCTAAGCCGGGGCGGGCGATTACTTTATATATTTTAATATGTATTTAAGAGTAGTTTGTTGCTTTCTCTTTTAGGTTCTCTACTTTTTAAATTCAGGGGCGAAGATTTATTTTACCATTTCACCATAATATTATTCAATAAATGTGAGACGTACAAAAGTCTTATAAAAAGTCATATTGAACAAATGTATTTCGTCTTTGACTTAATAAAACCTCATTTAAGACTGCAACAGCTGTACGGGTATTTAATATGAATATTATAGCATATATGAAACTTAATAAAAAATATAATACTGATCTGAGGAATGCTTATTCGCCATATAGAAATAAAAATACCTACTTCAAGAATAAATAGATAAATTTTATGCAGTAATTTTATTTCAATAAAGATAACCGGCTTATTAACCATAAATAAAATAAAACTTCACACTGCAAGATGTACAGAGATAAAAACTTTTAACCAAAACGCATTACAATTTGATTTAAAAAAAAAAACTCAGAAATGTATCCAAAAATAGGTCCCGAAGTTACATGGAAATATAAAAAAATGCTAGTAACTACTTACAATATACTTTACAAATCAACGGACGGCTATTTTATTAAAGTTTTAACAAAATGAGAATAAATAAAAACTATTTTAATGTACAATTCACTTCGGTACCCTAAAAATAAGTAGGAACTGTGCACCACTGCATATCTATTGGAAATACAATATTAGTGGCCGCGAATCCCAAATTATAAAGCTTACATATTAATAAAACATATTCGTAATTATTACTAATTATACATATATGTAAAAAACGTATACATTCTTTTCACAGTAAGGTTTTTATACAAATTATAGTTTTAGAGTTTTCTTTTAATTGTTAAACATCGTTTATGACAAGAAAAAAGCGCGTTTGTACAATATGCGCAATGTAGAGAAACCATTTATATCGTTTATTAATAAATCGTTTATAAACAAAATTTCATTTGAAGAAAATATTTTATGAATACATTTATTGTAACAACACTTTTAGTACAAAGTTATATCTTGTTTTAGTAACAGTAACTTTACTAAGTACTTTTACTGTTTTACTTTCTTGTTATTTGTTTGTAATACAGTTTTTAAAAGAATGAATTGAGAAAATTTTACTAAATGCATAAAATGTCATCAATAAATGATTTATTGATGGTGAATACAATAAACTTTTATTAATAAATGCATTTATACTGATAAGACTTTTATTAAAGTTTTTTTAAAATTGCAGATTTGAAGGAGAACGATTTGTAACTTAAGCAATAGTTTAAGACATATTTTTTAAAAATTACCCTAAGTATTGGCGACGGTTCGCATGTCGCAGATATACATACACCTTAAACATATAACCTCGAGTACAGTCGCAAATACACCAAAACTAACCACCTAACACTATGTAATACTTTATTATTATAACTTAACAAATAAATAGCTTATTGTTGAATCTATCACTATTTTATTTTATTATTGTACGAACGCGTATACATTTATTTTCAAATACAGCTCATATTTTACACTATTAATTATATTATTAATATCTTTAATATAAAGTCAGTTTCGCGACACGCACAAGTCTTCAGTTGCTAATAGAATTAAAAGAAATTTTGCATTTTCTTATTTCCAAAAATATCATTTTACGGTTCGGGAAGTTTTTTTTTTCCTTATTTATATAAAATGTCGTATTATAAAAGCTTCCTTTTATAAGTGTGTTTAAACTAAATAGAACTGACAAAATTTTCGCGTAGTAAACACATGAAAAAATTGGCTTAGACAGTTATAAATTGAAATAACATTCAATTGAATTGTGTTGGAAGTATAGTGCGTCCAGTTTAAAAATGCACGCCGTTCCAAACCGCTAAACGTTGCAATGCGTGGTTGTGATTGAGTTTATAATAAAACTGCACACACACAGGCAAACATTGCAATTAATATTTACTTTCACATTTTAAAATAATGGATTTTAGTGGAGAGGCGTGCATTTTAGACTGAACGCACTACAACATCGTCCCGAACAAGCGGGGGAAAGTCTAATAAAACAGGTGTGTCACATGGCATGGGTTTACGGCGCGGCCAGACTTCAGTACCGTCCAGATAAATGAAGCTATAGATGTGCGGCGTAGCCCGGATTCTTGGCCTGGCCAGTTTGGGGGTGTCCTCGCGGTCAGTAGACGGGGCTGTGCGCGTCGTAGTTGAGCTGCAGGTAGGGCGGGATGGCGGCCGACAGCTCAGACGCGCGCCGCCGCAGCGCCGCGATGCTGTGCCCGCGCCACGCCTCCTCCTCGCCCGTCTCACCGCCGCCTGGACAAGAAGCCTCATCAAATACCAAAGCCACTTTAAATATTTCATTATCACATCATCGACTAGCAAGTTGGCGCCGGTAGCATTAACCTTGCCTTCCGGTCGCTCCTGTTATATATCCTATTGTGAAAGCTACCACTAATTGGTAAAAGTCGAGCTGCGAGAAAAATCAACAAGAAACTCTTTAGCCACTATTTTAGAAATGGTTCTTACAAAGATGAGTGATGACCTTAATACATTTCCATGATAACTCTAAAGTACAAAACCAAAAAAAAAGTTTTATCTTTAATATATAGACGGTATAATTCGCCTTACGAATAAGCGTACAGAAAAAACAGCTTACTTTTCATCCAAGAAATGAGGTAGAAAATTATCTTTCAGAAGAACATCTGGGAATACGACCCACTGAAAACAATAAGATAGGATAGAGTAGAATGAATAGAAGAACTTTATTCAGACATAAGAAAACTTCTTCTTCTTCCTAGCGTTATCCCGGTTATGTTCCAGGGTCCGCTTTGATTGAAAAGAATGTAGCTGTAGGGCGAGTTAAGGTAACCGACCGCCATCTGACGTCATCCTCGCTTCTAATTTGGCGACGTCGCCAAACCGTCACCAAGTGTCCTGTCCTGAATTTTAATAAGAATTGTTTGGGTACGTAACCGGCGAAGTCACCATGGCGTCTCAGTGAGTTAGTGCTCTAACTGCGACGTCACCATGGATATCTGCGGTTATCATATGAGTCATTAGCCAGTAGTAATCGAAGCCACGCGTCTAATTTGGCGACGTCGCAGAACCGTCGCCAAATGTCCTGTTAAAGTTCCTGGACGAATAATATGGTACCAGAGTACCCGGACGCGCCGGCCCAAGTCGGCTACAGGCGTCTCACTACCACTAATTAGAAAGCCAGGAGTAAGGGAACGGGATGGAGTAAAAGGTAGATGGTGAGGAGAGAAAGGATGCGGATACTACTGTTACGGAGGATATAGGAGGAGTGACAACAGCCGCTAGGGTACTCCGCGGTCGCGTAACCGTAGTGGATCTGACTAGTTATCGGATAGATAAAGGAAGATCCACTCCCTTGGGAGAAAATATCCTGAACCAGCCTCGTGGGATCAGAGGAGATTGGATCAAGATCCGTGCGTGACCAGATTTTATTATGACCAAAGAGTTCTGATCTTTTAAATCTTATGTCCTCTTACGGCTTCAGTACGTACTTTTTTATATAACAATGGGCAAATAAGCAGGCAGTTCACCACAGTGACTATCGAAGCCTAAGGTCATCGGCACTACCAGATGGCTTCCAAATGCGTTGCCAGCCTTTGAAGAACAAGTATATTCTTTTCTTCCTATAAAACAGATATTCAGTTCTCTGCCTTAGGAACAGACGTCCGTGACATATAGTTTCATATATGTACATATGTGTGTGTGTGTGTGTGTGCGTGCGTACGCGTGCGTGTGCGAGCGTGTGTGTGACTTTGTGTGTTTATACCTATACCGTAACCTTAGGAACGGACCTCCGCGTCATATAGTTCCATATATGTACATGTGTGTGTGTACGTGCGTATATGCGCGCGCGTGCGTGTGTGTGATTTTGTGTGTGGACTAGTTTTCCTCATGGACACTTTAGCGAGTTTTATTTGCAGTAATCTTTCCTTTTATTTATTATTTATTTAACATACAAAAAGAGAGTTACATATAGGTACGCTGTAATCCCCCCTAAAAATCGGTACTCTTAACACGTATTATTATTATTCTATAATTTATAATATAATATGTATAATATTATATTATGCGCATTCGTTGTATGAGTGTTTTCATAAAACGCGTTTTCCTATAACGCGGAATAAATCTACCTGGTGTCTGATGGGTACAGACTTCCGCCCCCTTGTTTAGCTCACCGCACGTTTATACCTCGCACTACTAAGAACACTACATTACCCGACCGAATGCACAGACAACTACAGCACAGAGAAAGCGACAATATAAAATATTAGTTTTTTTTTCTATTACAAGTACCAATGGTGTAGGCGATTCAACTTATACCGACGTCCATGGAAATCTTCACCGTCAGGAGGCTCACAGATGCGTTGTCTGTCTTTAAGGTGGAGTTTTCCGAATATTATAAACAGAAAATAAGGATAAAATGTCTAATTGCCTACTCCTTCTTTATAGGCCTATGTATTTTAGTTTGTCATGGCCATGACGTAGTAGAGTATCGACATTTTTTTTAAGAATACTACTTAATTTAGCGTGAAATAGACCTTCACTTGTGATTTTTTTGCTAAATAATAAATAGCTACAATTTATTATTTACCAATTTTCCTCTCTATACCATTCGCCATTCAAGCGTGTTATCGAAGGCATGACCAGCTTTGATGTTAGGAAAGTCCCTACAAAAAAGCTCTTTGCCCAAAGTAAGGCAACGCTTTGCAAGACCACCGTTAGCACTAACACACAACTCGCAAAGCGACTGCCAATGTATCGACTAATAATACAGTAGAATATGAAAAAAAATGCTTCACATTAAATTCAATATCTTTGGTACCGCAAGATAATATAAGTAATCTATATATATAAAAATGAATCCCAAAATGTGTTGGTAAGCGCATAACTCAACAACGCGGTAATGCTGTCTCTTCAAATGATGGTATGGTTATATATGGATAGACGGTATGGTATGGAGGTGGGAATCGAACCCACGACCCCCGGAGCAGAAGGGTCACTGCCCACTACGTCAACGGGCCAGCCAAATTGGTGGATACGCCAAAGAGTTCCGTAATATTTCTATTTTATAAGTACATTTGTTACCGTGCAATTGTTAAGTAATAAAATGTAAGTTGAAATTAAAAATGTGCGATTTAAGTTTGTTACAAAACCATGTCTGTAACGTCGAGGATTCGATACTTTCGAGTATCGATTTCATTCGTGCTAGCAATATTTAGCAACTAAGTTGTGTAAAACTGTAGCAATAACGTTTCATTTGACGTTGGGTTTCGAACGTAAAAGTAAGTAAAACTATCGAGAGTGTTCGTGCTAGGCCCTCTGGATGTCATTTAGTCGTGCCTCGTATTTTCGTTTTCCTTCCATCTCAGCGTTAAGTTAGTCAATCTGACTGACTGATTGTGAGATAGTCCAGTATCTTTTAAGTCATTGCATATACTAGCAGTTTATTTTGTAGAGTGCGTACAGTCTAGAAATGCACGCCACTCCAAAGTATTCACTTCTGCATGCAAAATTGTGTGTACACGCAAGCAATATCATTGGCTTAAAGTGCGTGGTTGAATAAAAGCGCTGTAAACACATAAGCAAGCGTTGCAATATATTATTGGAGGGGACCTTCTTTCTGCAACTAGTTAGTTGGTTTAAAAAGTTTAAGTGAGTTCTTTGGCTCTCCTTTTTAGCCTTTCCCCGTTATGTGGGCTTCTATCATTAGGCACCTTTCTTCCACTGGTAAGCACTATGGCCTACATCATGTCCCATTTGTGAGATCAATTTATTTAATAAAGTTATACTGCTGTTTCGAAAACACGTGCAAACATAATAGCGTATACAATGTCTTCCAGCGAAGAGTCTTTATTATCTGAAGAGGCTCTCGTTTAACTATTGAATTGAGGGCCGGATACAAAAGGAAGCAGCGCTTGAGACGGCGCGTGTTGTGAGAAGATTTGTCACTCTACATTCTTAAACCATCGGTTGTTTAACAATTTTTTTCCTTTACATTAGTTATATTATTATTGTATTATTTACATGCCATATGTACCTATACAATATTATGTGACATTAAAAAAAAAATTAAGGAACATATAACTATAATTCTTTCTTTGTATGTCTGTAACACCATGAAACGTTTATGAAACTTAAAATTTTATTTTATTTAAATGTATAAGATCTTTATTTACTTTTCAACGTTCTTCAAAAAAGGATGAGGTTCTCAATTCGTCTGTATGTTTTGCGTTGGTTACCTCAGAACTTTAGACTGTCTGAACCCATTTTGATGATTCTTTTCTATTTGAAAACTGGTGCTTCCCGCGTGGTCTCAATTAGGGTCAGTTCTGATCATTTGAAGTTGGTTTTTTTTTGTTAACATTTTATTATTATATAGTTGAACGGGCGATGAATATGTTAAGTAAATGTCATTCACCTGTATGTATAATTAAAACTTTCAAAAAGATTAACAACCTTGACAAAGATAAATCATCTATTCTCGGAATTGTACTAAGCTTGCTGGTTGTACTTCCGCTATGAATATATTAATTACTCATAAAACTGAAAAGAAATTAACTAGGAAAAATGTGATTATTGCTTACAGAATTTAAATGAACACGGTTTCCTTATTAACTAATTTGCCCGTGATTGATTTCAAATGATAAAAAGATTAAAATATGGAAGCGATAGACGCGATAATTCATTAATTTTATGGCATCCAAAATATATGAAAAAAATGTGAAATTTAATACACCGCACATTTGAATAAATAATATAAAACTACCCATTTGTCAAAATTAATACGATTCCGGTTTTGTACTTTGTTATCGGCGATAAAAATCGAAATTTACGCAAGTTGAAAAGCCATCCGATGTCCGATCGTAAAACTAATTCTGCTTGATTAATTTTTCATTTCAATACATTACGAATATGTGTTATATGAAATTTGGAAAATATCAAATGATTGTAATGACATATCAAAGGGAAATATAATTTAATACGGTACTTAGTGTCATTTCTATGTTTAATAAATTAGTGTTTTGTCGTATCAGTGGTGTATCATATGTCTTTTCTATCGACAACGGCACTTGCGATGTTTCTTTCATTAATAAACATCCAGTCAGTATTAATAACCTTCGATTTATATTCTATTACACAGGCGATAGTGTTTGATGGCACTGCGCTATAAAGAATATATTAAAGATCGTGCATGAGTTGTCATTAGGAAACATTCCAATGTCAAACTTAAATTTTAAGGTAGTAGTTTTATTAATATTAAAACTTGTTAAATTCTCTATGCATTTAACACTATTAAGATACTTTAAATATTTTTTTTAAGTTTTATAGATTAGTTAAACTTAAGCAAATATTTAATACGGTAATGTACAAATATTTAGTGCAAAAGGAGACATTTTGAATTACAAACGGCTGTAATAGTGATTACGACACCATTTTTAGGGTTCCATAGTACTACAAGGAATCCTTATAATTTCGCTCTGTCCGTCCGTCCGTCCGTCTGTCTGCCTGTAAGGTGATCTCCTCCTAGCATTTCTAAACTATTAGACGTAGAGACTTGAAATTTTCCATGTTGATAGATCATGCTAAAAACTCATTAGAAAAATTATTCTGAACGAAATCGGACAAAAACTTTCGAAGTTATTACATATAAGAAAAGGCTAACGGTTAGGACGTTTACAGCTGATAACTGCATTACAATAAGCCTTGCAAATTAAATTTAACATTTGGGAACATCTTTAACAATTTCTAATCCGTTTCCATTAACAAAAAGACTAGTAGGGATTAAAATTAAATATTTTTACGCCATTTTATTTAAACGTAATAACTACACAAGTTTTTTTTAATGCTACAAAGGGAAGATGAGCAGGCGGAAAGTCACTATCGATGCCCATGGAAATGTGCACCACAAGAAGGCTCGCAGATGCGTTGCTGATCTTCAAATAGAGTTTAGGCAAAGACGTGACATGGCGTCCTTGGCCATAGCGATTCTGCGGTCAATCTCTGGGACGCAACTGCCTTCGTTATTGATGTTTGAGCCCAGATAGATAAAATTGTCCACATTCTGAATACCCTAGTAAGAAGAATATATCCAGGTGGAGATTCGCAAACCACATCAAGCTTTGGAGGGAGACTGTAGGTCTTCGAAAACCATTTGTTCCATCAGCTAAAAATCTTCCATCAAGACATAAACTATCCTGGCAAACCTGGAAATACTTAAATATCGTCCGCACCCAGGTCTGCCGAAGTAAGAAGAATATATCCAGGTGGAGATTCGCAAACCACATCAACTTGGACTGTCTCAGCTGTGTAAGTTAGTCGATGTCACACGGTAATGGCTCTTTGTGATGTTAATCGTTAGGTTTTAGAAATAGTGGGGGTTTCGATGACGACGTCCGATGGCAATGGGTCATCTTAACTCGCCCCTATCAACTCATTCTAGAACTGGTTTATATTTGATATCCGACCTCCTCCGTGTTTCGGAAGGCACATAAAACATTGGAACCCGGGTAATGGCTCTTTGTGATGTTAATCGTTAGGTTTTAGAAATAGTGGGGGTTTCGATGACGACGTCCGATGGCAATGGGTCGAGAGTCGGTACTCCGCGGGTGCCTCCTGTGAGGTCGAATCCGCGGACACCGTGTGCGGAGGAGTTTTAGGACTTAAGTAGGTTGACGCCTCAAAGCGCCGAAGCGCGCGGAGTTCGTCGCAAATCGGGGACCACGTTCTCGCCGTCGGGGACGTTGTGTATCTTGTGTACTCTGTGTGTTCTTCCCTACCCTGTCCAGGTCGCTGTCGGGTGTAATTGCGTCCTCCGGGTCGTGGAGAACGTTTTTGGGGGTACCAGTATTTTTGCAGGGGCTTTTTACTAATTCTATAATATGTAACAGGCGCTGAAGATAATTTAATTTTTAATACAACTAGATTCCCATTTTAATCTGTTACTTGTTTAATGTATTTTTAAAAAAATATGTAAAAATTCATGTTTTTTTATATAATAAGGAGCAAACAAGCAGCCAGCTTTCAACCAAGCGACTACCGACACCCATGGACAACTGCATCTCCAGAAGGACCGCAGATGCGTTGCCGGCCTTTCATTCAGTTCTTAATACGCCGTAAAGGTTTATCTACACTGTCAAGCATTACGCGTATTAGGTCACTGGCCCTATAATACTGTGTGTCGATGTCTTTACCCGCGATTATGCATTTGCAAAATTTCCTAAACAACCAAATTTCAGCTCTATACTAATGGTTTCAGGCTTATATTCGCTTGAGGTCTAGATGGATAGTCGTTAAAAGATTATTGTCTATTTTACACGAAGCCTCAATACTTGACCAGTGTTTGAGAATGTCCAGGTGGACCCCCAGGGGTCCACGGGAGACTTGCTGGGGGTCTACGTAGGTGTGAACAAAAAATGGGGGTTCATAAGATGTTAATAATAAATCCAATTTTTATTTTTTGGCGACTAAGAATGTGGTAGAAATGTAGCAGCAGGGGGTCCATCGAAACCAGTAAAATTTTGAAAGTGGTCCACGAGAAAAATAAACCAAATTTAACTTTAAAAAATTATGATAAACTTAACAATTGAATAAATTCTGACCTGGAACTAGGTAGACATGCATGAAAAACTAAACTACTTTGCTTTGATCCGCGAATGAATACGAGGGAAAATCGGTGTAATACTACACTATTCACTAAAGTCACCTTACGAATAACCTTTGTAGAGTCTATCTCCTGATGATGCTTCGGTGTCGAAGCGAAACGTGCTGTGCTTTGGTGGCGGATTTGGTGGTGTAGCTTTCGGGTTGCAGCATTTAGTTTCATGCATGTCATGGATTTCCGCAAAGTAACGCCTGATTCGTATAATAGCCAGTAGCGTACAATTTTTTTTCTTATACAGGATAATATGACACACGGACGTCTGTTACCAAGGTAGATAACTTAATGCCTGTGTTATAGGTAACATACGCCTGTTATACACAAATATTTTCTAAAAAATATATAAATACTTGTATATAGATAATACACCCAGACTCGAGGTGGGAATCGAACCCATGACCCCCGGAGTGGAAGGCAATGTATGGAAGCATTTCACTGGCCTCTGCGCCAACGGGCCTAAATTTCATCATGTCACATCCCATAGTCAGACCTAAATTGATCAAAACCAATCTCTCTATCATTCATGCGATCCCCTAAGTTGTCAAATAGCGCAAAGTAATCAGCACTCTTAATGGCGTTCCTAAGTAGAGAATAGAGCAGGCCGTGAGGCACATCTTAGCAATTTTCACGGTTGTGTGTAAAGAAAGAAGAAAAATCATTTATTCATACAGTTGACACTGCCAGTGCAACAATTATATTATATTTTGTATTGACCTATCAAAGATCGGAAGACTACGGTTCCTTCAGGTTGCAGGTGGTCCTCGTCTGGATATTTGAAGCCCTGTAGCTGCGGGAATAAAGCACGGGGCGAGGAAAATGATCAGCCATCGTAATCAATATCTGCTTGCAAATACATGAAGCCAAAGAAAGTGTTAGAGGAGTCTACAAGGGCCTTGAAGTAGATGTAAATTTGGCTCAAATACATACGGGATCCGTAGTCGCAGTTATACTCATACATGTCACACGTTCTATTTAAAATAAGGAAAAATACAAAATTTTAGTAAAGCGACTGCGAATAAGTTGTCAAACTGAAAGATCCTACGCAATCTGAATGTTTAACATCTTTCTTTTCTCTACAAAACGGTGTATTATATCATGAATAAACTCTTATTTACAAGTTTGTGTCCGCTGCTAACATAGCATTCATCAATTTTCCATCCCTTGAGGACAGTATTGTCTTCGTGTTGTTTATGCAATTAATGCAACAATTAAACAATTTTTATTATTATTAAGGATTAGAATATAATATCACAATTGTCATCCAATAAAAAACTTTATGATTATTTATATTCTACACTTACACCATGTATGAGATTAGTTTCGTTGATCGAAATATTACCAAATTATATTCAATTTGATGCCCTTCCCGGTATGATCTTGGTCTCAGATCATAGAAATCTTGGTAGTACAATATATACCTTTATTTACAATATGTATATTTTTTAATAATAAACACACCGGCAGAGTTAGCTGAACATGAAAAAGGAGAATAGAAAATAGTTACTAAATCTAACTAATAAGCTGACTTAGATTTCATAATGACAGAGAAACAGTTGAAAATTTTAGCTTTCGCGACGGTTTACAATTGAATAGTTTAATGTGAATGTTATATACTAGAAAAGTGCATTTAGTATAGTTTTTTTTCGATTAAACTTTAATTATGGTGTTTCAAATTAATGTTAAAGAGTGTTAATAATTTATTTTTTGTTTTATGTTTAATTATAGAGGAGGTCGTAGCTCTTGCTGCGACCTAGTGATAGATGGGAGACCCATTCTAGCACTGGTTTAAATATGATATCCGACGTGTTTCGGAAGGCACGTAAAACAGTGGGATCCGATTAATGTCACTTTGCAATATTAGTCGTAAGGTTGTAGAGACCGTGGGGGCTCCGAGGATGACGTCAGACGGCAATCTGTCATCCTAACTCGCCCACAGCCAAATCCTCTGCAATCTAAACGGACCGCGGCACTAGACCGGAATAACGCCTAGGCAGTTTAATTATAATTCGCTTAAAAATAAAACTAAGTATTTATATTCTCCCTTTTTTTGTGTTCCGTTAATTCTGCCGGTATCTGTATTATAGATAGCTGTGCATTACATAATTCCTTGTCAAGTCTTAACCTCATGCTACGAGGAAGCTAATTAATGAATGGGATAATAGTGTAAATAAGTCGGAGTAGAATCAAGCAAGCATATAACCCATTTCAGACTGCTGTTTAATCGATTAGTAGTAAAGATTACTAGCGGATCCAGCAGACGTTGTCCTGCCCGAACGTTGGGTTACTTACTTTTTTGTAGAACAATTTCAGATAAACATTTCCTTCACACACTATATACGTGTAACTCTAACGGTTTTTGCAGCGCACGCCAGAATAGCTCGCCGATGGCAGAATTTTCTCCTACTTTCTCGACACTTATCGTTATATTTTGGACAATTCACACAATATCTATATAATTTATAGCATCTATGTTATTCTGATGTATTAACTATATTATTGTAAATATAAAAATCCATTCAGTTTTATTTTTCGTGAAAGATCGTCAAACATACATCCAGACATCTATACATCCATACATACAAGTGTACAAACTTTCGCGTTTATAATATTAGTAGGATTGATGCGCTAATATTTTACATTGTTCGCTATTTAAGTAGTAATAGTAAATAGTCAATGATTTAATGAAAAACCTAAATAGAAAATAAAACAAAAATCATATTGATATTGAATTATGCCATAGTCTTTTGAAATTGTGCTTGTAAAAAACCGTTTAATTTCTTTTTCCACCAGCGTGGAGTTCTATAGCATTTTACTAAACGAGTTTGTAGATTATTGCTTGCTGGAAATTCCCTAGTTTTTAATTCACACAATATAAAGTCTTAGAAAACTTCGAAAACTTTAACATCATATAAATAGTATCAATTTTAAGCACCAAAAATTTTTAACAATTTTTTTTTCGGATAATAAATATCTTTCTAAAGATTGCAGATTGCATTGTAAATATTTTTAAAGATAAGACGCGCATGGTACGTAAAGAGTATTCCTAATATTCTTAAAAAAAACCAAATTGTTGCTACTTAGACTATTTTTGATACTAACCTTAAAATATATACACGTATAAGTTACTACTAAACTATTGTTTATTGTTATTTATTTATACATAACTCTATATGTATATCTCATCCTTCCTAGCCGTATTCGGCCATGGCGACTTATTTGGACAGGCATATATATATATATATACACACTCAAGCCCTTTTAATTCTAGTACTTGTAAACTGACACTTTTGATTGTAAATTATATTTTCTTAAACTATTGAATCTTTACCAAGTTCTATAAGCAAATCCTTTTTAATTAACAAGATTGTGGTTAGGTATTATAATTAGAATATGATTCAAATATACCGAACCTAAAGGGAAACCCTTACATATACTTACATGTTCGTTCATACAAAAGGGCTAATGAAGGATCGGAGCCCCTTGATGTTTGTAAGTGGGTATATACACTCAATATTCTTCTATACTTACACACGTAATACACAATGATCTTAAGAACTTTATGAATTGACTGGGTATGTTTAAAAAATATATACTAGCGACCCACCCCGGCTTCGCACGGGTGCAATAAAGATATTCGCGTATTATACGTATAAACCTTCCTTCTGATTACCCTTGTTTATTGATGAAAACCGCTTTAAAACCTGTTGATAGATAGATGTACGCGAACGAGACCGTAAAGCGACATTATTTTATAATATTTAAAGATTAATAACATTAAATTCGAAATTAAAAAAACTCTACCCTCCCCCCGATTCAATCATGTATATACTTACGTTATTGTTCTTAAGTATATAAATAATAATTTAGAGCCTCAAAAACTCAACAGGACCCTAAAGCTGATTCTTTGATACGACTAGATTTGTGAAATAAGGGCTGTGATATCAGAAAACAATAAAACCTCAAAAGTGAGCTGTATCATAAATCTAAAACTTCGGCTAATAAAGGGTTGAAATTCGATTCAATCGCGGGATTCAAGTGTCATCTAAAAAAACCGGTCCAACATTATGAGAGAAACATCAATAGATATTGCTATGAACATATTGTGTCGCCTAAACGAACGCTTAATAGTTGGATTATTTAAGTGTGTGTGTGTCTGTGTGTGTATATATATAGGCTCTGATTTTTAATTTTGTATATTATTGTTTTGTTATATTTTAAAAATGGATCTTCATTACATAAATACTTTTTACTTGTTTTTTTAAATATCCGACCTCCTCTGCATTTCGGAAAACCGTATGGCTCTGGGTCGAGATTAATGTCACTGAGTGATATTAGTCGTGAGCTTGTGAGGGTTCCGCATACGACATCAGATGGCAGTCGGTCATCTTAACTCGCCCGATGAATGGGCTATCTAACACTGAAAGAATTACTGTTCTCCTCCTTCTGGAGAGGGGAGTGTCAGGCACGTTCTTCCTCTCCTTCTCCTGTGTCTCAATCAGTGATAATAATACAAATTTATAACCTGGCAAAGCTTACACTTGTCGAACCTCAAAGATGACTTTTCTAGTTCGCATGAATCGAAAAATACAACGTTGGTTTTTTAAATTCAATAACGATTTAACCCTCTTAAGATAGCGCATAATTAGATAAAGCTGCTTGAAACCACCCTCTTTGTTGATCCATGTCATCATTAATGGAACAGCAAAGAAGTGGATTACATTTTGATAGGATTACATTTTGATGGATGTTTTGGTGACAATGCATACGAAACTGTTTTAAAAGTATTCAAATTATGTAATAGTCAACTTCAGAATTAACTGTAATTTCTTGCTGCTTGAAACCACCCTCTTTGTTGATCCATGTCATCATTAATGGAACAGCAAAGAAGTGGATTACATTTTGATAGTTTAAAATAGACCACTCCTCCCTTGCCTCCAGCAACACTAATCAATGTCTAACAAAAAAGCTCCAATCAACAAGTAAATCTAATGAGGGCCTATATCCAACGACACAGGTTTATATTAAACAATACAGGTCTATACCTATGACTTCCCTGCTACTGATCTGCTTTATAAATATTTTATTAAATCTCTGTACTGTTTTGTTATTTTTTTAACTGCTTTTCAGTACTACACTTCTTATAGTCGCATATACCTTAACAGAGAACATTAAACTTCTTCTTATCGCTTCAACAGAGAATATTTTGATGGAATACAATTTGAGGCCTAGAACATTGTCATACTATTGACTTATCTGATGCAGCTCCCAAGTGTGTTGCGATGTTTGGCACACAGGAAATGATATCGTTTTAACTGCACCACAAAGACATCACAAATTGACATACACTTTTTCAGTTGCTAACACTCATAGCATTTGACTTGAGCAAACAGACTATTCCAACCTTCCGCCCCTCCACCTTGCTGCGACCGGGTGACCCATTATAACACTGGTTTATATTAGATATCCTCCCCTACCTTCTCCGTGTTTGGAAGACACGTAAAACAGTGGGACCAGATTCATATCACTGAGTGATATTAGTTGTAGAGATCGTGGGAGTTCCGGAAATGACGTCAGTCGGTCATCTTAGCTCGCCCCATAGCAAAATTAATGCAAGCAATCTAAGCGGACCCTGGTACTTAACCGGGATAACGTTAGGAAGAAGAGGATAATTCACACAGTCGCTCGAAATGATCTTGGGTTACAGCATTTACAACGTATTAAGCGTTCTTTTAGATGATTCCGGTATACTTGTTAGGGAGAATAATTTCACTTCATTTAAGGCAAATAAATTGGAATTTGAATACAAGGAAAGTATATGTTAGAACTAGATCAATTACTACATAGTTAGTGGTAAGGTATTTTATTCTATTGGATAAAATCTTACCAACCAGTGCAGGCACTCTGCCATAGTAGTCCGCCACCCACCTCTAAGTGCCTACCGATGCCCATGGACATCTGCACGGCCACGAGGCAAGCAGATGCGTTACTGGCCTTTAATGACGAGTTTAGACTACCGGGAAGTCTCACAAACCAAACGAAACGCGACAACAATACCATCACTTGAGGTGACGGCATTGCCGCCAATTCACGCCGATCTTATGTAAGAAAGAGGTACCGGCCCAATTCGGCTACAAGCATGGCGCTACCTCTAATTAAAGAGACAGGAGTAAGAGAAAGGGATTCATCCATAGTTCCCTTCTGACGTGAGTACGTCTTTAAATATTCCTTCATAGTAGGATGCACTTACATATGTATTGTGAAAGGACAGCAATGCTGTCACGTCAAGCGATGGTATTGTTGTTGCGTTTCGTTTGGTATGTGAGAGTTCTCGGTGGCCTAAACTCACGTAGCAACACTTTGGAAATCTGTGCCTAAACCCCTCTAAAGGCCGGTAATGCATGTGCAAACCTTCTGGTGGTGCAGATTTCCATAGGCGGTGACCCTGCCTTCCACTCCGGAGATTATGGTTTCGATTCCCGCCTCGAGTCTGGGTGTATCAACTACATGAATGTATTTCTATATTTCTACAAAAAAAAATATTTGTGTATAACAGGCGTCTGTTACCTATAAAACAGACATTAAGTTGTCTACCTTAGGAACAGACATCCGTGTGTCATATAGTCCTATATATTTATTTATTATGTCCATCATATAAAACGCACTTTTCCCATATAACGCAATATTATGTCCCATAGAATGTACGTGAGTGAAGAAATTGCTTGTTTTAGAAGTAATTTCTTCTCATATCCCGTGCAAACTATGGGGGCGGTCGATTCAACGGAATCACAAACGTAAACGCAGCAGTTCCCGTAATTGGGCAACTGCTGTGCCTCATTAGGTAATTGCAGCTGCGGCCAACCCCCAACCCCCACCCCCGGGGGGAAACCGCACACGTTCGCGATTATCCGCCCAGAGAACTTCTACCGCATATTAGAAGTTTGAACAAGTGACTGTCTTCGTAATTAGGGTTCCGTACCTCAAAAGGAAAAAAGGAACCCTTATAGGATCACTTCGTTGTCCGTCTGTCTGTCTGTGTGAAATTAATACAATATACTGAAGTCTGCGGTTCCTTGAAGCTGTGATAAAATCAACCCTCCAAGTGAATACAATCAAAAGATACGGCCCTTTATGTCACTTTTCCCATACATTTGCAAGGGGACCCAAAACCTATAGGGTACTACCCGTTGACCTAGAATCATAAGGTTCCGTAGTACTACAAGGAACCCTTATAATTGCGCTCTGTCCGTCCGTCCGTCTGTCTGCGCGTAAGATTGTTCCCCCTAGCATTTCCATGGTGATTTTGTAATATCTTGAGGGTTTTAATTTGTTTGTGCTTCCGCACTAATTCTTTTACTTAAAGTAAAGTAGCCGATGTTATTTCTTGTATCATCATCCATCAGCCTGTCAAAGCCCCATCAAAATAGGTCGCGCCGTTTTGGAAGTTACCCGGAACCAAATGAACCTTTATCGGTGCATGAAAGCTGAAAGTATAATGTTCCTGGTCTAACTCTTAAAGTTGGCTTGCACTTCCATCGACTCGCCACCGAAGTGGCGGTAGATTTATCTAAAATTCTTCAAATATTTTCCGTAACAAATGCAGTAAGAAGCTAATTATATTATTCTTGATTATAATAAAATACATAATCCATAATCCAGATTGAAGATATTGCTTAGTTATATTTCCAGTCTCTACATATAATAGTTTGGAAATGGTAAAGAAGCAAATAAAGGCTATTTTTATTTATTATGGATACCGTTTTCGAGTAATTGAACTTCAAATTTAAGGATTTATCCTTAACACAGGTAAATCCTTGACCTAGCTAGGATGATCAGCCTGTACTCTTTTTTCTTTTATGTAAAACTTCTTTTACGTTTTATGTTTAAAATGAAATTAATACAGTGTGTAAACTTTTTTGAAAATAAAGATTTTTAATATTATTAAAAAAAAAGTATTTTACATGATGCCCATTTATCTATCATACGAAATAGTATCGGGTGTATGTTTCTTGTAAAATTGTAATTGAAATACTTCCTCTCTTTATTAACGGCGCGTCTAGCGTCACACCTAGCGGCGCATTAGCGTCGCCCTAATATCGCACTACCGTCGCATTAGCGTTTCACCTAGTAGCGCATTAGTGTTGCCCTAGCGTCGCACTTTGCATCACTGTCTCACCTAGCGGCGCATTAGGAGTGCATTAGCGTTACACTTAGCGACGCTGTGGTGCTCAAGTAACAGTAATTCCTGAACTAATTAAAATAATTGTATTTAATAAAGGAATTTGAAAGGTCCGTCCGGAAACGCCGAAGCTGATAATTGATTCCACAAAGAAATTGTGCGGGGGAAGAAGCTTCTAGAAAAACCCCCTTGTGGTGGACTTTAGGACATCGAGGTGATGAGGGCGGAATTTCAAATTTTGTCAAGATTTCCTGTGATGGATTTATAAGAACAATTACTCCCATCATTCTCCATGATATATGCGTGTGTGCAGCATTTTTATTGTAAATTCAAACTCAACCATACACTAAGCAAGCCAATGACAGTGATGCGCTTACGCGTTTACACGCTATTTTTCATGTAGAGGTACATTAATACTCTATATGGGCGTGCATTTTTAGACTGTACCCACTCTACCTGAATAGCATTCAGTTCAACCATCGAGAATCGGATTTATCATTTTGCACTCAAGCAGTGCCAAAGAACTGCGACTAACTGTGTTGCGGTAATCATCGCGTAGCCAGCAACCGCCCGTCGGCACTCCAGCCGCAACGTTCGGCGCCCCCTACCGGAATAACCGAACCGGACACTTCGCCATTGTCCCAAACTCCAATCAACTTTAGTCTGAAATAACAATTCTATAATGAACACACAATCATCAACATTGACAAAATATAGTAGCAAAGGCCGTGTCAAGGCACACTTATATAGAAGGGTTCCGTACCTGTTATGCGATAAAGGTAGTTGTTAAAATAAGTTAAGAAGTTGTTGTGGGTATTTCAGTAACATTTCCGAATAACTGATCCAGGTAGAGCGTTTTAATTCCATTAGAACAAACGACAAGAGCGCGCCGAAATGATTTATTAAGGTTTTTTTGTTCCACTTTTAATGCTGTAATCTAAATGGGCCTTAATTAGTGGCGGTGTAAATTGTTTTCAAAGCGAACTTTACCTCGTTTTTTTTCTATTCTATCCACCCTTCTAATCTTGCTGGAATTTGACCCAGATCTGTAATGTTGTGGCGTTTCTAACAGGACTTCTAGGATTCATCTATTTTTTAATGAGTCCATATTTTATTTTATTTTATTTATTTAGGGTACAAACAGGCTGTAATACAATATGACTTAAACTAAATTATAGGTAATTATATAAATACTATGCTATATTACAGACCCACTTACAGATTTCCTCAACATGCTAGAAATCACTAGGTTAGAGAAACAGTTAGTAAAAATTTAGAGACAAAAGATTAAAACGCAAACTTAAAATTAAAAATAATAATAATAGTAGTAATAAATTACAGTAAATTATACGTAACTAAAATAACAAAAAAAAAAAAAATTAAGACGTAGAAATAACATAAATTTTAAAGTAAAATTATTTAAGGATAATAATATCGCAATGAGTCATATAACAATTTTACATTTATAAATCAAATTCAAAACCAAAAGATATTCAATCGAAACAGACTTACAAGCTCTACTGAATCGTCAAAAAATTTAAAAGCCACCACTGATTCGGAAAAGTTTTATCCAACTAGAGGAACCAGCAAGAATCTCGTTCACCACTATTTTAAAAATGGTTTAACCGATCAAAGGCTTTACATACATACATCTATGCATATAAATAAATTGGAGAGTCTGTTTGTATTGGCGAAATATTTTTTTTACTATTTCGATATGACTATATATACGATACCTATAGCAAAAACGCAAGTTAAAACATTTTTGTCGGTCTATCTGTATGCTCCGAGTAATCTCTGAAACGACTTGACCGATTTCGATAGAACTTTTGCTGATAGATAGCTGATTTAACAAGGAATAACATTGATTACTTTTTTAAACTAAATATTTAGGATTCTGCACAAAAAATTATAGACCCTCAAAATTCAACAAATTCACTTATTTCACGCGGTCAAAGTCGCGGAGTGCTGTTATCTATATAAATTCAATACTATGATTAATAGGTCAGATTTCATCATGATAAATTAAAGCAGATTATTACATATCCTGTAACAATAAAGCTATCGGACAGAATGTAATCAAGCGATTGAAATCTTAACTGTACTGTTTGTAACTACGTACTAGCATGAGTGTTGCATTTCACTACCAGAGAGCTGATAATACCAATTATTACTTTGACTTTATCTATCATCGTTCTTATTCCAGCTAGATAAAGCTTAATTAATTTTGGTTTCAGTGAAATCGATAAAGTTATTGGGTTAGAATTTGAAATTGTTGTTCTTCTATATTAGTTCTTCGTCCGCGTGTGCTACTCTTATCACTTAGGGGTTTAAAAAATTGGTTTTGGATAAAGATCAATATTATGTTTATAAAAACACCTTCACAAATAATGCATTATTTTATACGAAATTTGGTTAGCATAAAAAGAGTTATAGGGAGCCAACCTTGAGAGATAGACATATGCTGTTCCGGACTTTTATTTAGGACTTTTAAAGAGAAAAAATTCCGTCATACACGATTTTAGCAAAATTTTAACCGTTTACGCAGCGCATGAAGTGGAAGCTCTCAAACGGGGAAAAATCGCCGATTATGAAACGTTTTTCATTGGTGCTCCGCTTCTATTAGTCTTAGCGTGATGATATATAGCCTATAGACTACCTCGGTAGATGGACTATCTAACGTTAAAATAATTTTTCAAATCGGACCAGTAGCTCCGGAAATTAGCGCGTTCAAACAAACAAACACTTCAGATTTATATATTAGTATAAATTCCATTGAGAAGTGCTCTCAACAATTCATAAGAGACATACTAGGACACCTTTCAGGCAGCACCTTTTTCCAGGGATAAATCTAACTGTCAGCTAATGGAATTCAATGCGCTTTCTATAACGAAGTATTTGACAAATACTCCTATACTATTGTTTGCAGTATCATCAGCTCTATATACGTACATGCATCACACACCAGTGTGTACTCAGCTCAGAGTAATCAAGATATGTTAATATACACCGCTTTTGATACCCAAAGCTGTTTGTATAAAGGGTGAGTGTACAATGATATTTCGCCACTGCATGAAATTGTAATGATGACCCTGGTGCTTGTGGTTCCTTTATAACTAAGTACCTTAAAACCGAGCCTTTTTTCGCGTTGTTTCCTTCCACGTCATAAACAAACTTTAACCCCTACTTCACACCTTTCTTATGACATTGTCTCGACAAAAGTAGCCTATATCATCTCCAAGGTACAATCTATCTCTATATCGTGTTGCATCAAAATTTGTTTAGCGGTTTTGGCGTGAATTGGTAACAGACAGAGTTACTTTCAAATTTATAATATTAGTAAGGATATTGACTGTTGGTGTTGTACAGGGCCAATTGTAGGGATACTATTAAAGAGTGTAACGATTTTTCCTATATGACTTTCTGACGCGCTCGAGTATGGCGCAAAATCCCCTCTTGGGCTCCCCTACCAAGAGTTGTTTTTGTGCTAGTTAACCTTTAATGTATGCAACCGATATTAATGTGTTTTTCATTATTAATCAGAAGATTCAAGAGAAAGGCTTATATTTATAATGCAGGGATATATACATTGAACCCATGCGAAGTCGGGGTAAGTTGCTAGTAATTTATATTTTAACATTGCAAATCAGTCTCAAAACCTCTTTTAGGTAAAATATAGGGATCGATAAGATTGCTGATAATGGATACGAAAAAAAAATCTACAAAAATAATGGCTTTGCACCATAATCTGTATATACCTTTATTAGAGGTTGCGCCATACTTGTAGCCGAGTTAGGCCGGTGCGTCCGGGTACCAGTATCTCTTTCTTACATAAGATCGGCGTGAAGTGGCGGCAATGCTGTTACGTCAAGTGATGGGATGGTATTGTTGTCGCATTTCGTTCGGTTTGTTAATCTTCCCGGTGGCCTAAACTCGTCATTAAGGCTGGCAATGTCTCTGCTTGCCTCCTAGTCGTAGCCTTTTTCTAGGAAGTCACTTTAACCAATTACTAAACTTGATTACTTTTACTCCAAGAGGGTGGATCTTCCTTCATCCGATAACTGGTCAGATCCACTACGGGTACGCGACCGCGGAGCACACTAGCTGCTATTGTCACTCCCCCTATACTGCTCGTGACAGTAGTATCCTCATCCTCCGATGAAAAATTTCTGAATCTGCTGTTTTATTTTAAAATATATGATCACCATCTCAGTGGAGGGGGTTTCGGGAATGTGACAGCCCTATATAAAAGCAAAAATAGCTAGTCAAGTATTTAATATGAAGATATCAACGGGTACAGGATTATTCCGATCTAGTACCGGAGTCCACTCAAAGTTTAGTGGATGTGGCTGTGGGGCGAGTTAAAAATCATCGACTGCCGTCGGGCGTCATCCCCGAAATCCCCACCATATCTACAAACTCACGACAAATATCACTCAGTGACATTAACCGGGACCCACTGTTTTAAGTGCCTTCAGAAATACGGTGAGGTCTGACCACCACCACCACCACCACCATCATCACCATCATCGTCATCATTATCATCACCATCACCATCACCACCACCCCCATCATCATCATCATCATCATCATCATCGTCGTCGTCGTCGTCGTCGTCGTCAGCCATTGATAGCGTTGCTATGCTTAATTAGTGTAAATAATATTATCCTTCATATAAAAGAGCATTAATTGCTCAAAGAGGTGGAATTTTCTTTAAAAGCTTTGATGTTTTAATAGTCGTAAACTGATATGAGTATCGTCACACTTGCAGACTTGCGTCAAATTGCTTAGCTAATTATAATCACGGTGTCAATGTACTCTTATCTACCATGCCACTGTCATAATCTTCCGCATCTCTATTCACTACCATATAATTAGCATTATTTAGCTTTCAAGTCCTTTTTCTACACCTCTCAATACGATCACTTCTATTTAGGTATTCGGCCAATGGTAGACAATAATAAACGCTGTATGCAATGATATAAGAGCTATAGCAGGAACGGAACATACCTTTTTTTTAATTTATCAATTCGCAAAGGGTCATAAAGAGTTTTCGACACTTGGGAAAAATATTTGTATGAAAATACAAAAACGAACAATACATCCGAAGTTCGGTGAAAGCTTTCGAATGCCTTTGTTATCCAAACCTTTGTCTGAGCTTTTGGAATAACCAAATGTCAAGGAGTTGTCGTACTGAACCATTTTTCAGCAAAATACTTTAGATACCTATAGAGTGAGGGAGACGTACTTCCATCAGTGGCCTCTACTAACATACAATATAACATACATATATACAACCAGACTCGAGGCAACAATCGAACCCACAAACCCCGATGCAGAAGGCAGGGTCACTACCAATTGCGCTAAAGCCAGTATATCTACAATATCAAATACCTGGACCGTCGATTAACCGAGCAAAACTAAGCCAGTTATTGCACACTAGATCATGTATTCAAATGGACGGAACGGGCTATTTCGCTGACATAGTATATTTGTGGCCGAATTTCGACGAGCCGACAATAACAATAGAGTTAAAGTTTTCAGATAACACTGATGTAGAAACCGGAGCCAGACATACCTCAAAGTGTTTGTATATTTTTGTCTTTGAAGTCTACAAATTACTACAAAACTTTGTGATGTTACACAAAGTCCCTGGCCACACTACATGAGCATTTAAATGAAGCTATGTCTGGCTCCGGTATTATAGATTCAGTGGGATGATCTTTCTGATTGTAACGAATAAGTTTCTGTACAATTTTTATGATCGTACCCTTGATATAGACTGGCCCGTTGGCGCAGTGAGCAGTGACCCTGCCTTCCGCTCCGGGGATCGTGGGTCCGATTCCCACCTCGAGTCTGGGTGTATTATCTATATGTATGTATTTATATATTTCGAAAAAAAAAATATTTGTGTATAACAGGCGTCTGTTACCTATAACACAGGCGTTACGTTGTCTACCTCTATGATGAATGTTTGTAATTTATTCATGTGCTTTATTTGTGGTTGACAAAATTGTCCTAAAAAAGATCCTCAATCTAAGCGGACTCTGGTACTAGAATACCAGATTGTAAAGGATGTGGCTGTGGGGAGAGTTTAGATGGCCCACTGCCGACTGACCTAAAGACAAAGTTAGGAAATAATATTTAGCTTTACATTATAAAGTATTGAGATCTGTGGCATGTTCATCCGAAACTTTTTATCTCTCTATAAACTCCTTCAAACACTCCTTCAAAAATTATAATAAAAACAGGACGTTCCGACTCAGATAAAATATAACGACCGACCCCCGGAGCAGAAGGCAGGGTCCAACGGGCCAGCCAAATGTTCGTGCTAGGCCCACAGGGGACCCTTCTCAACGTCAAAGCGGATTGCATTAGCATTGATTAAAAGCGTGACACGATTACGACTTGTCGTCTTTGGGCCCAGCACGAACATTTCTATCCTAAGTAAAGTCGACTCGTCGACTTACATCAGTTCGAAAAGATCGTGGTAGGCCCTCTGGTCAACTAGGTAAACATCGGTTTAGCACAGTTTTGGCGGTTAAGAGTGACATCCATTTTCAGACTGCACGCACTCTATACCTATTGAGATTGTATTAAAACACTTTTTAAATATACTAAATAATAGCTATTAAATATTGGAAATATAACGTTCCATTAAATACTAAGAGTAATATTAAATTATAAATATAAATGTCTTACCTAGAATCTACACATATAAATGTAGTGCGGGCACATTCTAAAAAAAATATGTACCGTATATAACCACATTGCAAACATTGTAGAGATATTTGAACAAGTCGGAGTTAAATGGCAAAGTTGTTGCCTTGATTCTTGTACATTTTATAAACCGACTTCACGAAAGGAGGTTTTGAATTAAACTGTATTTTTTTATGTTTATTACCCTAAAACGTTGAACTGGGTAAACGACGTTGATGAGTCTTTTTTTATTTGAAAACTAGTGCTTCCCGTGTGGTCCCATTACAAATCGGTCTAGTTCTGACAAGTTTATATCAGATTTTATTTTTATATAGCGAGATACCAAACACTTCACTCTCTATAACATAATCTGCTCGCTTTCAAAAGGAGTGAACATGCAAATCTTTACAAGCAACATGTGTTTAAAGTTACGCAACCAAGTCTTGGTGCCGCATACTAACTTATAATTAAGTTATCGGAGACATACCATTCCTTAAATGACGATATAATTGACTGGTTTTACGTAAAAAGCCAGCGGTGTCCGGTTCAGGTAGTGTTTTCAGACCTTTATTTGAAGTCGCACACCCGATCATACTTTTTATATGAAATTAAGAATGTTTAACGATTTTCGATGCGACATGTCTATTTAAAATTTTGTCATACACACTGTATGAACAGATATTAATTAAATTACTTATAATTAATTATCGGCAAACTACCTTTCGTGTTTGTCCTAAGATATGTCATTTGATTTTTTCTTAGATGTCTTTTGTGTTATATAGTTTGGTTGGAAGACATTCCCACATGGAATAAATTAGTCTTTGTACACATTTTATATAATTTCTTTTAGTGTATTTTCTATATTTTTTAAACACAATTATGAGATAATTCAATTAGACATATACCCTTTTACACATATTGAAACGTGTATATTTGTTATTGTTATTTATTTTTTTGTAAGAGTAGAGGATAGATACTTGTTCTATCATTTAATATACATATACCACAATAAAATAACCAATAGTCTTGGTATATAGTGTATGTAACACCTTTATATTTTCCATTTGCATAAGCTAATTGCAAGCGATCGATATAGCAAATATATGGATTCCATATTCAAATTCGAAACTCTAAATCATAGACAATAAGAGCCATCTCTCTTTACGCATGTTTAACTGTAAAATTAATTTCAACTCTATCACAAGGCAATAAGAAACTAAATAAGCTGAAGAAAATCTTTTTTAATGCAATCTTGCAATCTTTAAAATAATCCCAAAATTGTTAAAGTAAAAATGGACTTAAACACAACAGCAAAAAGTCGACAATGCCGTAAATTTTTGAAGCACAACCAATTTGCAACATTTTTGATGGAAGTCTTGTGTAAACTTAAGGAGTATACGAGTGAGATAATAATTCATTAGGGTCTGTATTTACATATCGTTACTTGCTGGACCTTTCGCACTCACTATAATTGGCAAAGAAACTTATTAGGGTACGAATTTAAGTAAATCTACAATTGTTCGGTTATATATTTATAACCATATTACATAGGAAAAGTTACGGTTTAAACTGAGTGCCTTTTTTTGGAGATTGTAGCCTAATAATCGATCGCTAGTTTAAAAAGATCTTACCGCGACCGGGTGAAAAATGGGTGAAACCCATTCTAATACTGGTTTTCTAACACGATCACATCCGTATTTTGTAAGGCGCGAAAAACAGGAGGTGCCGTTTAACGTCACTGATTGTTATTATTATTTATAAGTAAGATTGTGGGGGTTCCAGGGAAAACATCAGACGGTCATCTTAACTCGCCCCACAGGCACATGCTCTGCAATTTAATCGGACCCTGGTACAACACTGGGTTTACGCTATGAAGAAGAATAATTAATTTTGAAAATCTATAATAAGTAAGTAGGACATTCATACAAAGAGCATATTCCATTCTTAAAGCATGTAGTTTTCTGGCAGCGCAGTTGTCCTTGGCATCTGTAATTTCTTATAATCAGGTAAACCGCCTACGCCTGCTCCTTTACTACTTGTTTAAAAAACCGAGCTTGCTTTAGACCACACGGCTGAAGGAAAACTTCTTCTATATACGTATAATTAAACTTTAAAATGAATTTACAATTTCATTCACATTTAACGCGTATGGAACAAAATATTAATTTACAACATTGTTTAAGAACGAAATGAAATTACGAAATAATCAAGAAATTAGGTAACTCCGTTCGTGTTACAAATTCACCAGCGTACTTCCCTAGTCAACCGTGCGTAAAAAAGTTTTATTTCAAATGTCCGGCCCGACACCTTATGATCTTAGCATTTTTTTTCTTACCCCATCATTTCACTCAACATATCTATTGCTGGAAATAGACCTCTCCCAAATACTGTAAAAATTGCTTAAAATTGGAATATTTTAAGTGCAATCACCACACTTGGAAACGGGTAATCCGAATGAGATCTCGATTCTACATATATGCAGGCATCTATATTGAAGGAAAGTCTATATGATAAATATCTTTATCGCGTATCAGATACGGAACCCTTCTGTATAAGCGTGTCTTGACACGCTCTTGGCCACTTTTATTTTTAAAAGCGAGTACCAGCATTGAGTGCGACATGAGCCCTGTCCAATGCGTCTGGGTTTAAATCGCACACCTTGAGGAATTCAGTACATCCCTTCTACCGTTGAACTACTAAGGCACTAATTGTGGTATTAAATACAAATAACCTCTTACAAGAGCTTTTTTTTTTTAAGAAAAAATTAATTAGATAATAATATGTACTTATATTATTATTTAATTAAGTGTTTACGGTTCCACAAATGTTGCTTCCAAAAATGAAAACAATTTGAATGTGAAAACGGATTAAGATGTAACCAGTTGATATGCGACATTTGGGAACTGATTCCGAACGCATTTGTTTTTTTATGACATAACTATCAAGGTTTGGCCACCCAGAAGTTTATATTTTAATTTTACCAGGATTTGGAATAATTTCTCATATAATTTCTCATTCTATCCGAACGTCTACATCTACATCAATAGGAAAATTTGGGACGCGGAATTACTTGTATTAATTGCATTTAAATTACTAGGGAATAAGTATCTGTAGTATCCACTGATACTACGTCAATATTATTAAATATTTATTACAATTAGAAATCACCAAATTAGTGTATGGACGCGTCGTACTTATACTGATCTCAATTTACATAGATAGTTGTTGTCAAGTCAACGGTCGTAGCACAAATCCCTATTTACCTGCGCCCACAGAATTTGAGGTAAAATGTGTGGGAAACATGGAAAATATTAAACGTTCGAATTCATTAATGTTGATTAGTAAAGGAAGACAGCGTTGGTTTAAAATGTTAGCAATTTTAGGTAACTAAATATGTTTAATATTCTCGTTTTTGCTTTAACTAAGTACTTGAAGGACTGTTAGGGAAAAATCCTCTTTAGCGGATGTTTACTAATTATACACCTTCCTGCCAAATTTGATCTTTGTACGTCAAGTGGGTTTTGCGGACAAAGTCGCGGGTAACGACTAGTAAATAATATAAATGTCAATAGACCGTGAGAGTGAGTCACGGGTTTATTAGGGTGGTGGGCATGCCCTTCGTGTCCACCGCGATGGATCTGCGCCTGGTCTATGTCGAAATCTCCCACGTAAACTGTTGTAACTTCAAATTCCCAACTTCACAGTAAAGCGTTACAGGGGGGCGGACTCAAATGCGAAAGTAATTCGACTTAAACCCCGACGACGTTGCGCTCAAATCTGATATTATAAGATAAAAGTATAACTAAATAACTCAACGTTCGGGCAGAACATAGTATGCCAGATCCGCTAGTACATATAAAAATTTGGTGTGGTGTGAGAATGGCTACACTTCTTTGAAGACTGATTTATTTTGTAATAAAGTGCATCTCACTCTTCTTCCTGCTGGTAGACTGCCTACCGACTAGTACGATGGGGGCTGCTTCGCTTCGTCCCGATACCGAACGACCGGCGGGTACTCTCGACTATGGAACGCTCGCACGGTGAAGCCACGGGATGGTATGAAATTTGTCTCTTACCCTTTTTTGTTTATTTTTTATTAGACACTGTTACATTTAATTGAGGAGGAACTTAATCCGTGGTCAACATTTGAATCGATACTGGTGACACTGGTTTTCAAATATCCGACGACGCACGTAAAACACTGGGTCCCTATTAATGTGTTTGAATGATATTAGTCGTGAGATTGTAGAGATTGTGGGGGTTTCGGGGATGACGGCAGCCAGCAGTATAAGTATAGATAAGATGCATTCTAAGTAATGACGAGGTCGCAATTTAATCAGTGGTCGGCATTTGAGTCGATCCCTAGGTTAAGCAGTTCTTATCGTAGCCGGGTGACAGATGGGTGACCCATTCTAACACTCGTATTCAAATGTCGGACCTCCTCCGTGTTTTGGAGGGCATGTAAAAGAGTGAACCACTGAGGCATATTAGTCGTGAGATTGTAGGGATTGTGGGGGTTCCGGGGATGACGGCAGACGGCAGTGACTCCTGGCCTTTTACGCAGGCTTTAAGTCGCCCAAAGAACTACGGAAGAGCAATATTGGTCGTTACGATGTGTGACCAACTCCGGAATGAGGAGATCTGCAGACGTACTAAAGTTGGCGACATTGCCCTCAAACTTTGCAAGTTGAAGTTGCAATGGGCAGGCCACATAGTTAGAAGAACGGATAACCGATGGGAAGAGTCCCGCAAACGAACTAATGTTGCCGACATTGCTCTCAAACTTTGCAAGTTGAAGTCCATTCTTGTCAAGGTGTAGTGGGATTTTACATCATTATGAACGTCGCAGTTGATATATACTTTATGAGAAACAATTTAATGCTTGGAAATTCGTTAATGTGGTTCAATATATATTTTTTATATAACAAGGAGGAGGTCGTGGCCTTACCAGTCGTCAGCATTTGACTCGATCGTTAGGTTAAGTTGATCTTGCTGCGACCGGGTGATAGATGCGTGACCCATTCTACCACTGGTCTATATATGATATCCAACCGGTCACGTTTCGTCGCTTGATAGAGTGCGGCGCTGACAGGTATTTCTAGATGTTCAGAAATTTGATCTGACCAATTAACGGACAGATAAAAAGGAAGATCCACCCCCTGGATTTTCAACTGTAGTTTTTAAATAATGCTTGTCTGTTAGAGATTGCTTTTAGCAATAAGACCGCCTTTGCGCTATAATTGTCTGCTATAATCGGGTGTACTCCTGTGTGTGTTACTTTCTTTGCTTTTATGTGTGCAATAAAGTATAATCTTATCTTTAATGTTTGAGACTTTGAGTTAGTCGGATAATAAATACAGTTAGTAATAAGAAACATAGCAACTAAAATAAACGTTCTACAACATGCGTAGAAGGTGACGTAAATTGTCTAATAAATTTTTCGTGACACAACGACAGAAATGTCAATACCCGTTATAAAGTGATGTCTAAAATTATCACCTGACGCACTTATCAATTTTCAATTTTCAAGTTAGCGCTGTTTTATATGACAATTGTAAAGACGGGATTAACCTGGTTAGAAGTGACTACTGAGGTGGATAACTTGACTGCCTGAGGCAGATGCGTGGCTGGCCTTTGAGAAATGTGTATGCTCTTTTCTTATAAGTTCTTGTCTTATGTGTTCAGACATATCACAACTGGCTAGTTGTTTAATAGAGTTATTCTGACATAATTTTAGAAATGATGATAAGATTATTTTTAAGGTCTGTTATTTAATTTGAATTTGGAACCATCATTTGTTTTAAAAAATAACCTTAACGTAACCTTCCTTTTTGGTAAGATGGTTAAAATAAACAATACACACACTAGTTTTTACATTACAACACCGATGGTGATACAAAAAATTTAGCACTTACAACGTCAATGTAAACACTACCCGCTCGTGTGAAACGTCATTATTTAGCACATTTAGCATATTTATTAAAAGTACATAACTACCGATAAATCAAGGAAGATTCTTTTTATGCACCGACCTAACTAACGTTCTTGCTTTAAGTTTTGTAGTAATTTACCACCAATTCAAATAATTGTTATGAATATTAATAACAATCGATGCAATAGATTCGATATTAGTATTTACGTATTAACGCCACGGCAGTTACAGATTTAAAGGATTTTAACTGCCGCTAATTTACACTAAATAATATACAAGAAAATGAACATCAATCGTATATAATATCGAAGAGTGTAAAAACACATTCTTGCAATTTTCTTACGGAACTCTAGTTTCTGTAAATAAATTGTAGCCTATATTAATTCCTGACAATGAAAGAAAGAAACATTTATTTGCTACATCACACTATACTTATAACATTATAATTTATTTAACAATACTTAGGCTATAGTGTGATGACCCAAAAGGACATGACTTCTCAGCGATGTTTGGAAGTGTGTGTACAGGTATGTACCCACTTCCAGCACTGATTTTCAGAAGTCACCCGTTATTATTGTGCAATGTAGCTTTCTATTTGTGGCAGTGGCGTTAATTCGAAAGTACCATTTTATTCCATAAATACTAGCACTTTTAATCCATTTATAAAGAAGCGAATGACACCTTAAGAAGGGTTCTTGCAAGTTCAATTTTACGTGGACGAAGACGAAGGAATCAGCTTGTTCATAAGTACATAATAATCAGCTAGTACAGAAGAAGCAATACGTGGAGAATTCCTAGCATCAATTATTATATACTGTGCCCGGGATTTCGTCCGTGTAAAATTGGGTTAAAACATAGATTCAATTTTCGCGTGATGATATATATCGTATAGCCTTCCTCGATAAATGGGCTATCTAACACTGGAAAAACATTAAAATCCGACCAGTAGTTCCTGAGTTTAGCGCGTTCAAGCAAACAAACATACTCTTCAGCTTTATATATCAGTATAGAAATATGGATATTGATGTAAAACACTTACTACAGACATTACATGGATATATGTAGATACATAAACATATATTTAGTATGTAGCGGCCGCTACATAACAAGATGACAATGATGTCAAGTGGAAAAGGTTACACCAAAGCAAACTAGATGGCGCTGTATGGATTACGACAACCGCAGTACAAGAACTAACTCACGCAAGCGAAGTTTCTACTTACGATCACTATATATAGACCTTCCGATGAACAACAGTCGGCGAATCGCGGCCGCCCCGGGCGATTCTAACAAGCCCGGACTCGAAGATCTTCCTTTGCGGTGGTTGAGCATATCCACCTTACATTCCTCGCCGAAAGCCTCCCACCTTGGTGTGCCTTTCCCACAAGTATATAATACTCTGATGGCAATTTTAGGATTAAATGTAGCGAAACGAATGTGTAATTATAGATTTGCGGGCATAGAATATTGATTGCGTAATATCTAGTTGTGTCTTATTTGCGTGCACATTAGAATGTATCAGCTTTTTTTAAATACAGCAATGTATACGTATAAATAAAATCGGAGTGTCTGTTTGTGAGGTTTAAAAATATTATAATTTACTAATTGCAGAAAGAATATATACGATATATTAAAATATTTTTGTCTGTCTATTTGTTGTGGGTAATCTCAGAACGTCTGGACCGATTTCAATGATAATTTTTATTTTATTCTATTTTTATTTATTATTAACATCAACAAGACATACACTAAAGTAAAGTAACGCATAACATAATATTCAATTTTACGCCTGATAAATTTTCACACACCGGGCTAAATCCAAAAGTTACTCATAAGAAGCAAACTCCAAAAGGCTTCAAGATAAGTACCTACATTGTGTGCTTCTATTTATTTTTCTAAAAAAAAAAAGGAAAAAAAAAAGAATCTTTCACCATTATTTTGGGAACATTGTGTAATAGTAGCATTTATTTCGTCATATCATATTAACACGTGCGTAGATGTCAATTCAATTTGGTCGGTTACCATGTAACCGTTACAGGTGTCCTGTCCAAAATAAAAGGCAGCTATTATTAACAACAAAATCGTTTCCCGCATGCGTAAAATTATGCGTTTATGGTGTTCATACAAAATCGTAGAAAGCGGAAAAAGGTATGAACTTTGGCTGTCAAGGTTAAGCGCTTGAAAATTGGTGTAACCGTTGTGTTCCCCTCTAGAGGAACTACATGACGTCACCATATAGTGTTGTGTTACGGCAGGTACATTCTCCTGTCCAATACGCGACGCTAAGCAATCGACCACACTTTGTTTGCTGAATAAACAATGATGTTACGGATTTGACCCATCGTCGGTGGTCGGAAAGACCCTAAAAATTGTACCTGAAAAATTATACAACTTCAAATTAGCTAGAGTGGCGGGTTGAAATATTTGTATTAAAAAACAATACTTTACCAAGTTTATTACTTCAATAATTTTTTTTCAATTTTTTAGTTTCTTGTTTGTATATCTTTTTGTATGTCGTGATAATATCTTCGTAATGCCAAATTTATGTTATGAACATTACAAGGGGGCAAACGAGTCGTGCCTTCCGAAACACGGAGGAGGTCGGATATTCAAATATAAACCAGTGCTAGAATGGGTCACCCATCTATCAGCCGGTCGCAACCAGAGCAACTTAACTTAGCGATCGACTCAAATGCCGACCACTGATTAGGCCACGACCTAATCAACCATTCATAATTATTTGTGAATGGAAAAGAATTATATCGTATAACAAAAAATACAAGCAGAAAGTACTTTTTTGTCTGCTGCCGCTTAAAGGTATTAGATAGATAGAAAGATTACAAAATATAGAATAAAGATATAGACATAAGATTAAGGCATGAGAAATGTAGACGGCAGTATGGCGCCAGCTAATTGATAAGCACTATCAAAAAGTTCGCCATATTGATGCATAACCTTACCCCAAAATCCTTTCAAACGTAGCGGGGGCAGGGGGTGATTGATGGGTATTTTACTTGAGATATGGCACCCTTTTTAAAGATCATGAACCGTGAAAAATTGGAGCCCATTCCCACTTCAGCTTTGGTGACTTCTTCCCCACATCCTTCACTCCAGTCATGTAACGCAGGTTTACGGGACTTGCTAAAAATTGTTGGCACGAATGAAATTGGAATTCGCATGTATCGAATACACAATTTTAAGGCGAAATGACTCGTATAAAACAGTGGCACGAACCTAGATACTGAATGCAATTTTTTCGGTAGGCCTTCAATAAAGTGTTGGCACCTTTAAAGGTACATTTGGAAGGCACTTTTGTAATGTATGATGAGATTACAGGGACGGCCCTTCTATGGGGCGGACGGAGCTGCCGCTCCAGGCGCCGAGGGGACGCCTCAGCCCAGGGGATGCCTCAGTTAGAGGGAACTCTTAATATGCCATTACTTGAAATATATTTAAAAAAATATCAATAAGTGCCATACCAAAGAAATAGAGTGATTTTTAGTTCACGAAATGGCTCAATTTTGTAGTATTTATTTATTATTATTTATTATAGATGCACTGGAATAGAAGAAAGGTATAACATTTTAATACAATAGGTTTTTTGAAAAAAATCTTAGAATGAGTATATCACTGTCACTTTTAGCGGCACGATGGGAATGCCCACCATCCCAAAAGACTTGTAACGTCACACTTTCACGGTCTATTGAGATCTATAACATGATGTCCAATACCTTACAAAAAAAAGAATACATATACCAAAGTATATATACTGTAAGTATGTATACTTTATAGACATCGCTTTTTAAGCGGACTTTCTTCAAATGTTTACCAGGATAACGCTAGACAAAAGAAGATAATGTGACAAGAGACTTAATGACTACTGTCGCCTATGTCCAACTGCACGGCAAGAAAGCTCGAGGAGTAGAAATGAAGTAACTTACTCTTCTTGAAGGTCCCTAAACTGATGGCGACGTTTCATGTGTTATAGATTACAGACATCAAGGTGATGTATGTTGAATTTTATTTCTCCCTGCTTTATGCTGTCTTCTCCATCCTGGTCACTATCATGGTCATTATCACTTATTTAGTAGAAATAATGACCTACACGAATCTGTCGGGAAGTACTGCATAATCTTAAATATTAATACGCGAAGGAACGTCACGCTTCTAGTCCTTTTAGTCTAGTCGACTTGTGCCGGCGCGCAAATTTTTTTATAATTTTTTAAGGCAAGAAAAATGCGTGAGGTACCAGAGTGCTTGAGTCAACGTTATAAGGCATTGGATAAACTTATTGAAGAATTGAGTTCCCTTTCATTTGTTTCGATTACTTAACTAAAACTGAATAGTGCCACCAACCGAACGAAACGCGACAACAATGCCATCACTTGACATGACAGTATTTTCGCCACTTCACGCCGATCTTATGTAAGAAAGAGGTACTGGTACTGGACTCGCCGGCCCATTTCGGCTGCTGACCAAAAGGACTGCAAACGTGGTGCTTCCCCTAGTTAAATGTACAAGAGTAAAGGAAAGGGATGGAGTTGGAGTATAAGGATATAAAGGTAGGTGCAGAGGCTAGAAAGGATTCGGATCTGCCCCAACGGGCGAGTCTAGTAAAGTAAACAACTGCCTTGCTTTTGCTATTAATTTTAGCCAACATGTGTCCCAGTATTCTTGTACTACATTGTCTTTAAGAAATATTGGTATTAACTATTAAACGTGCTAGAATCTATCCATTTTGTGTGCACCATCAGCCTCAAGCCAACTTTGAAAGTGTCAAGATGGCTAGTGAAAGAAAAGCGTAATGTGTTAACGAAGCCATGATGTGTATTTTTAATATCTACAAAGGATCTTTAAAATTTTTGGCATATTATAATATTGTCTAGACAGAATGGTTGCAGGTTATTTTCGCCGCTTTTCGGTTTAGAAATCGCGCGTTACGCGAAAAATTAACATGCGTGATATCTTACTACACCCCCTGCCCCTCCCTTGTGATATTTCGTGACTTCTGCAAACCTTGAAAGAAGGGCCTCCCCCTTCTTTCAAGCCTCACATGATTAATGGATGGCCCCTATAGGGATCAATATTACTTTATTATGACACGGTCAACGGAACCCTCGCCCACGATATGGGAGTACGTCATTCCCGTTATCGTATTGTGTATTTATTGTAAATAATATTTTTTGTTGAATATACTATGATCTCTGTTGTGTGTCATTAGATTTTTGGTGCAATTCATGGGTGTTGCCATATTATTAGTTATTATGTAAATTACTATTATTTTTAAGTGGTATTCTTTTGTTACGCAATCGTGTGAAATACACTACATAAATATGGTGCATTTAACCTACTTTCACTCTGTTATGTCTTAGGTACCGATTGAGGTGTTTTTTTTTTAATTAACCTATAAAGTCCCACTGGTGGGCAAAGGCCTGATTGAAAATGAACAGTAGAAAATTCTCTAAATCCATGTAAAGGTCACTTTAAGATTACCCCAAAACTTTTCAAACGTTCAAATCAAATCACACTAAATTTATACGTTTGGGTTTTTTTTTAAAAACAGTTGCAACAGTAATTTTTTTTGCATGAAATAATGTGTAATGTTTTGGTGATAATATATGCGACCTGCGTTGACCTGACCTGAGCAGGCGATATGAGTTAACATTACAAAATTTCCTCGTGCCCTGAAGGCGTAGCACGAACTTTTCGAACCGAAGTAAGTGGACGAGTCCGTGCTAGGCCCTCAGGACGCAAGTCTTAATCGTATCATGCGTTTATTCAATGCCAATACCCCCGTTGACGCTAATAAGGGTCCGCTGTGGACCTAGCACGAACATTTTGATCCTAAGTAAAGTCGACTCGCCGACTTACTTCGAAAAGTTCACGCCAGCCCTCTGGTCTGAGAAGAGCTCACAAGAAACTCAGTCGCATTCAAAAGCCACAGATAATTATTTACGATAATCACACATGTCAAGATATAGAATATGTAATAGAGAACAAACATTGGATAATTTACACATTTCAGACATGTAAAATATTCGTTTAATAATTTTTCAAACAAAAAAATAGAAAAAAATGGAGTCGTGCTAAGTGCATCCTTCTGCTACATGTTGTTTCCAGAAGTACCTATGACTTTCAAGAAGTTTTTTTAAAATATGTAATTGACATAACCGTCACGTCAACTTGTCACTCCAGTTCTTGATATTTAGGTTCTTTATTGGTTGAATGAAGAAAAACTGATACTTTTACATAAAGAAAGAACACAAACTTATTTTGTGTCACTTTTTTCAGATTCATGACTATGAATATTTTAAATTAACGTTTCTTTATGAAAATATATTAAATATAAGATTGAAATGGATGAATTTAACCATATCGCATCAAGATTTCTGTCAGCCACCCTCGAGTGGTACGTCATCGTCGTCTTTAAGATGATCTTTTTAAATTGCTATCCTGATTTTTTTGCCGATATGTTTAAAATTAATATATATATTTTTTAATTTTATTCATATGCAAGTGTTAATTTGCTTAAGTATGTGACTTCAAATAAAATAGCCGACTGTTTTTTAATATTCTATCAACCATTGATTACTAAGTGTAAACAATATTGACCCATCTATAGTATTCTCTATTCTCTATGGTATATATTATGGTACACCAAAGAGAATAGATAATACTATTGTTGATGGAAGTTATAATTTAGAATGTGATTTGAGATCTTATCGTGTGCGGATCAGCAAAATACTATTAAAAAAATAACGTTAAGTTTATCGAGGAATATTGGAAAATAGTACTTACGCGAATGTAATTCAAATCGTCCATTTCGCGTATTAATAATCAAAACAATTCTTTTTAAAATAAATTAATAGAGAATATTTAATATATTATTTAGTTCCTTTTTATTTCTAGTTACTTGTTAAATAAAGTGAAAAAAATGTATTTCAACAAAATTGTGACAAATTTTATCATATGTTTAAGTCGACTAATTTACTATCGATAGAGAATTAAATTTTCTTCTTGATCACAAATATTTTTTTTCTGCTGCATTTAATCTGTAGAAGCAGGTTCGTTTTGTTTTAATTTGTCGACTTAAGTATTGTTTTTTTTTTTACTATTGTGGGCAACAGTGTTTGTAGGAATTTAGTTAAGTTTTTCTGTTTTGTAAATCTAGTCTAAAATATAATTCTGGAGCTGTTTACTGGTGTGCTGGTTATAATAAACAGGTTATTTCTTAAGCTTGTTTTATTTATTTAATGTGAATGTTTTTTTGGCGTGATTAATCGATGAACGTCTGCTGCACGCGCGAAAAAGCATGACTCATGTCACGTTCCTCCTGAGCCAAGCGTGCAAGCGAGAGCGCGGAACAAGCGATATAGAGGCACGATCGGCCTAAGCGTTCGGCATATGATATACATATTTTTTCGTCGTCACCTAGGTGCTAGTGTAGCCCATCTACAGAAGTACAGAAAATAGACGAAGTAACATGTAGAGGCGTAAAGTTGAAATTAATACCGTTTTCGAGTATTAGCGAGATTAACGAATAACGATTGCTCGATTTTTACGGTTAAACGACCTATCTGGGTCATTGTCATATCTAACCTACAACAATATGGAATAAAGTGTACCAGAGCATGTCAAGACACGCTTATATAGAAGTATTCCGTATCTGATAAGCGATATACGTATTTGGTAATTAACTGCAAAAGTAGTTGTCCGATTACGAAGTTTTTATCTTTCTTATTTTATATTTTAAATATTTTTCATATTAATTCCACGTGGACTGACTGCGGTGGTGTCCGGAGTGGAGAGACGGTTTCGAGTCTTTGAGAGTCTCAGTCGAAATAGGTGCGATGGCCTCCGAACGCGACGATAGGCACTTTGACAACCGACTGTCAAAGGCAGCCATATTTGTGGCAGTGCGTAGGGGCAGGGATGTATTACGGGGAGGAGACCATATATCTCCCAGCGAATATATAATGCATGCTAAGGATCATGTAGACTCGTAAACGAAGGAAAAGAGTTTACAAAATGTTGACTCGCAAAAGAAGTCAACGAGCCGCGCCGCGCTGCCCCTGTTACGTAATTTTAAGTTTTATTTACATTGCGGTTTGATATAAACATTGAAAAAAATTGTTTCTGATTTAAAATAGCATTGGGACAGCCAGTTATAATGACATTATACAGTATTCAGTTAAAAAGATGGTAAAAAAATTGTACATTTCAAGAAAAAGCCGACGAAAAATTTCACCGCTGGGGAGTCTAGAATCATGTACTGAACCTACCATAATAACATAATTCAAGAACGCTGGAAACAGGACTATCGCGTGTCCTTTTTACACACCTTACGTCAGAAAGAGATAAGCTGCGTCCATCACAAACTAGATGTTTTCACTACCATAATAACATAATTCTACAACGCTGAAAACTGGGCTGTCGTGTGTCCTTTTTACACCCCTTATACCAGAAAGAGACAAGCTGTGTGCATTACAAACTAGATGATTTCACTACCATAATAACATAATTCTACGACGCTAACAAACTATTCAGCTATTATATATTAGTATAGATATATATAAAAGCGAAAGGGTAGGTGCTTATAAAATCGACGGGTATTCAGTCATTACCGTCTCATCTTTCTTTCCCCGAAGACTTCTGGTATCTCCTTCTATCAGCAGCAACGGAACATTTTGCTAATATTATCTCCTGTGACCTGTATCTCCACGATACAGGTCGTCCAGTGTAGAGAACGCTCATAAAGTTTTGGACTGTAAATAAATCTTTGTGAATAGGGTCAGCCCTGCTCGTAACACGGCGCCATGACACTCGGTCTTGGGTTGTCCTCCCGTCTAGTTGTATCCGTGCCAAATCATTGGCTACGGTTGTACGGTGGTCGTACCAACCCTTCTTTTTTCCTGTTATATCCCAGGGCCTTCCTTACTGCTTGATTCTCACCCTGTCTCATCACATGGCCATACCACCGCAAACGGCTCTTCATTTTGTCGGTGATGGGTGCCACCTTAAAAGAGTACCTCCCGCTGCCCATTCTACAAAAAAAATGTATAACAGGCGTCTGTTACCTATAACACAGGCATTAAATTGTCTACCTTAGGAACAGATTTCCGTGTGTCATATAGTCATATGTAGTTATTTATTTATTCCAATAATTTTCCATCCAAACCTGCCTACAGAAGTTTTCAATCCAAAAAGCAATTCGATCTTTTTACCAATGTCGTCTGTTGTAAAGTGTCTCGTCACGTCAGTCACCTACATAAAACTTCCTTTAAATGTATTTATAATGATCCTGCTACTGTCACCCTATCTAATAGAGAATTTATGATTGTCGTTTATAACCCATGGTCTTATAGCGTAGTGGGAGTTACTGGTGGCAAATTTGTCCCTCCCACAATTTCTATGTAGTAAAATGGTATAGCGTAACTTCTCGTTTGAATAGCTCAAGTTCAATACCTCTCCAGCTCAGTAGTTCAACTGTAGAAAGGATGGACTGAAATCTGTAAGATAACCGGTTCAAACCCTGACGTCACTGGGAAATTGCAATGCTATTGGTTATATATCATCTCGCTAAAGTTGAATCTAATTTTTTTACCTACGTTTATGCCGCATGTCGAATGATCTTTAGGTCAAAATCTCCACTTTATGGACCCCAGATCAGAAACGATATCGCTGCAGACCAAGAATGAGACGGAGGAATGACTTGGATCGTTATAATGAAGATTGGCAACGGAACTATTATTAACCTAATTACGAAAATACTGCATAACACATTTCTCCTTGCAATGTAAGTGTTACAACGATTTACACCATTTACGCATACATGTATTGGATGATGTAAAAGCGTAATCGTGACAACCGTATGGTATATTAAGTGTCAAATTTTTAATTTATGTGTAAATAGAATAGAATAGAAAACAATAAATGTCGTTACACGCAAAAAGGTTTGTGGGCGAATTTCGACCACCCAGCGGTCTCTAGTATTATTAATTAAACAGAAATTTTGTCTTGCATAATATTATTCAAATTTTTCTCTTACGGATCTCAGGACTACTTGCAGCCAGAGCAACTTAACTTAGTGATCGACTCAAATGCCGACCGCTGATTAGGCCACGACCTCCTCAAAACCTCCTTTCCCCTGTCACGAACCCGTCTGACATCTTCAATTAAAAGCAGGCTACACGGACGAAGCAAAATGCAACAGAGGCTTTACAAAAAATAGCTTAAGAATTTGTATAATTCACATTTCATTACATTAACCAAAAGAAAGGCAGAACGACTTTGACAAGTCACGTGTTGAATAGATGGATCGTGCGGAATTGCTACCAAGGGAAATCAATTCGGGCGGGATGCGAACGGCCAGTAATTGATATCGTTAGCACATTCCCACATATAGGCGATAATTACAATTATATTGTAATCAACAGTTGCGACCAGCGAGGGACGCTAGATTAGATTTTGTCACTTTTTAAACTGCGTTAGAAGCTTAATACAAATGGGCGTTATTTTGCGGAAAATATATAGTGAAAGTCGAAATCAAAATCGTTTATTCATATAGACTTATTTGTAAGCACTTCCGAACGTCATATGTATAATATTATAATTACTATTTTTGATCATTGTATAATAATTTGCTGGTAAAATCTACGACTTAAAAGCTAAGTATACAAGGGTTCCTCGCGCCCTGCCCGCAACAAACTGAGTCGGGTAATTTTTTGTTATCACCATTTTCACAATAATTCAAATTTGTTTAGAGCAATTTATTCCCAAGTATTATCATCATTCAATCATCATTATAATAAGCAGGGATATTAAATTGTTATAAAAATAGAAAATCTGTGTTATGTCACTCTAAAGTCCCTTAAGTAGGAACTGAATAAATTATTCGACTTGGTATTACTTGGTTTTCGCAATTTTTTACGGCAGAAGAGTGGCGAGGATTTTTTTTTACAAGTTTTGTTTTCGATGGCATATCATTTGTTTTTGTAGATAATCTTACTTTTTCTCTTTTATTATATATACTTAAATACATGTACACTAATTAATTCACTGGAAATGTAATTTATGCATTTGGTGTATGATTTAGTTTTTCCTTGATGCATAAACAAGTACAAGTAGTGCTATCTAACTACAATTTCAAGTACTGCGTGCCGTGAGTGTAAAGCGACATCTATTCTCATGTCTGTAAACGTAGTAACCTGAGATATAGCGCCATCTGTGACGTATTACGTGAACTACATATGATACAACTAAATAAGCTACTTGTCAATAGATGGCAGATCTATCTTTAAAATTAAAACAGAAAATATAAAACTTTAATAATTAATATAAAAATTAGTTAAAATTAAAATGGAAACGTTTTAGATTACAATACATAATTATAAACATTTATTCAATTATTAATTTGTAGAATATTCACCTATGTATGCAAAGGTCAATAAGTTAAATCTCATTTAGATATAGGTGCATAATATTTTCATGTATTGGTGATACTTTGCGTCGCCAATGGTCAAATCAATTAAACAATTGGAAAATTAACAATATAAACAAATATTATATATTATATACTTATTATCTAATATTTTATATATTAAATTTAAAAAATGGCCATAAATTATGTACCTACTTAATAGGATAGATTCTTTATTGCTGTATTTTCCAAGTCACTGGTAGATATTGAGTATACAGTGTTATCTTAGTATAACGACACTCAAAATTACGAATTTCTGAATTTTTACGATTTTTTCAAAATGCCCTAGATTTGTCCATAAGAACTAATGCAAAATATACTTTTACATTACGAATATATTAATTAAATCTTTTTTTATAACGAATGTAGAATTTTAGATAGAAATCTTTAACCTAACTCTATTTACGTAACTTATCCTATCGATAATTTCCACTTTAATTATTCAATAATCATACATGTTTCGACAGGTACAAACACGTTTACCTTATTATAACGAATTGTAGTCCAATCTAAGCAATTTACAATGAACCTCATTATATCGAATAACACGTTACAACGAATAATATTTTACCTAAAAATATTGTACAATAACGTACAATATTTTTAGGTCCTTTGAGTTTCATTATATCGAGATTGCACTGTTTAAAGACTACATCGGTTAAGTTTTCCATCAACAGAATAAATATGTTTTAGCTTTTCATTCTTTCAAAAATTCTGGTCTTGTCATGTGATAAAAGGACTTTATCGTCTATCGATCGACTTTATCAAAAAATCACTTCGAGATGAAGGGATGTAGGGATTTTTTTTTGTATCACCACCAACATCATCACAATCATCATCATCATCAACAATAACATCATCATCACTATCATCATCATCATCACAATCATCATCATCATCAACAATAACAACATCATCATCACTATTATCATCACAATCATCATCATCATCATCTTCCTCATCATCATCAACAACATCATCGTCATCAACATCATCATCAACATCATTATCATGACCGTATTCGGTCACAGCGGCTAACTGGCTATACTTGTGAGCGCTGATCGTATGCTATTTAGTACCTAACGTAACCGATATGTACCTAAATCTAATAAATGGAAAAAATGGGGAACAAAATGTGTTTGTTGTTGTTGTGTGGAGTAACCTTAACCCTTGCCGTTTAGTAGATAAATAGAGGCGGGTGTGAACTCTACCCGGCACGGATTCACGGCCAAGAATTGGGATAAACAGAATCGGTGCCCAGTGCCAAGTTTTGTTCTTACCGCATGCTCCGACGTCATGCGTCGTAATTTTAGATGTTTCCGTTTCATTGATTGGTGAGAAAGAAATAGAAAAAACAGAAAAGTTTAAACTGAATTTTAATTGAATAAAATTACAATTATCATCTACAACCGCCAAACTTCATTTTGAGGAAGGCACCTGTTCTTCAAAATGAAGTTTGGCGGTTAGCTAAAGTACACTTCTACGGCCCACAGCATTTCTCTTTTGGTACTACAAATATGCTTATGGGGAAACGAGCAGCAGGCACTCACCAAGTGACTACCGACGCCCATGGACAACCGCAACACCGGAGGGCTGGCAGATGCGTTGCTGGCCTTTGAGAAATGAGTACGCTCTTTCCTTGAAGGTCCCTACGTCGTATTCGTTGGGAAATATCGAAGCTGGTAACTGAATCCACGGGGTAATTGTGCGAGGTAAGTTTCTAGAGAATCGCACGGTTGTGGACTTGGGGACATCGAGATAATTTTATAAATAGGCGTGAGGGAACAATTACTCACATCACAGGTTTACATTCGTATCGTTGCTGTTTCTGCAAACGCCATTTTTATATTGATAAAGGAACCGTCATTACGTTTCCTTTATTTATTACTAGTGGACACGGAAGACGTTGCGCGTTTTCTTGCCTGAATGTTGGCTAAACTTGCTAAGGTCCTGTAAGAAGGTCATTATGTTGGCAGTGACCATCCTTCGGCTTCCATTCCGCCTCGAGTCTTGGTAAAATATTTGTGTGTAACAGGCTTCTTTTACTATGAACACAGGATTGAGTTTTTTACCTCAGGAACAGACGTCCGTATGTCATATAGTCTTATGTATTAAAAGATTATTTTTCATATGTAGATAGATTTTTAAACAGCTTTTTTCTAAATGACTACTGTCTACCCGAAGGCTAGCAGATGCGTTACCGGCCCTTGAGGAATTAGCATGCTCTTTCTGTTTTTAAACAGATGAAAACTATATATGATAAAAGTGACGGGAAATGAAACGAGAAGTGAGGCTGTAGAAAGGACAGACAGTACTCTTTAGTGTAGTAGTAGCTCAGTGGTGTAAGCGTCTGACACTTTTCATGTTACTTCTGAGTAATACTTTACAAAATATAAGCAAAAGTTACCTTTCTCATTTGGAACCTGCCCTTGGGTCACAGTTACTACTTTACAAGTATGCAGTTATTGATAAGTACAAAAGACACTATTCAGAACCTAAGGTTTTATCCTACAGAAAATAAGTTAATCGACCACAGATAACTGCTCTATCACAGAACCCTATTGTTTTTTTTATTTCGTAATAGTTTTTAGATATATCTAATAGACTGGCCTGTTGCCGTAGTGGGCATTGACCCTATCTTCCGCTTCGGGGGTCGTGGGTTCAATTCCCACATCGAGTCTGGGTGTATTGTCTTATATGTATGTATGTATATATTTCTAGGAAAAAAATTTTTGTGTATAACAGGCGGCTGTTACCTATAACACAGGCATTAAGTTGTCGTCCTTTTGGTCAGCAGCCGAATTTGGCCAGCGGGAAGTGGCGGCAATATTGTCTGTTAAATGAAGGTATTGTTGTCGCGTTTCGTATGCTTTGTGAGACTTCTCGATGGCCTAAACTCGACATAAAAAGCCGGCAATTCATCTGCTGGCCTCCTGGTAGTGCAAATGTCCATGTGCATCGGTATTTACTTACGTGAACCACCGCTGTTTGCTGATTTCTACATGAGTCCTAGTCTCACTTGTCATCAAGTTAACACAGTTACTTTATTCTCTTATGTCTGAACCAGATATAGCTTCATTTCAATGGTCATGTAGTGTTGACGGGAACTTTATGTAACTGTACAAAGTTTTGTAGTACTATGTGAAAAATGTACAAACACTTTGAGCTATGTCTGTCTCCGGTATTAAAGTACAATTCGTCAAATAATAAGAATATAGTAGTAGTGTTATAAGGAAGTTTTATGGCCAGAGGACCACATGACTAACGCAATCATCGAGTTTGTTGCGCTTTTACCCCCTCCTCTCCCCTTAACGTGTGACTGTGAATTTATGGATGACCCCCTAATTATTATTTTTTCAAATGTCAAGGATCCTAGGGTAGTGGTTGGCATCGGCTGCAACGTGAACGTGCTCCGGAAGAAAAAGGCAGAAACGCTATTGGCAGTACTCCCGTATCTTTGCCAAGCAATATACATATATAAGGCAAGATATCATGACTATTTTAGTCAGCCAGACGGCTGACTTAAGAAGAGCTGTAGGGCTCCATTCCTTTATATCATAGAAGCACTGTTGAATGAGCCACTGTTTAAGTTTCAGCTTAAAGAGTGACTCCTTCAATTCGTCCGTTATTGTATTCGGGATTTTATTATAGACCTTTTCTCACATAAGATCGGCATGAAGTGGCGGCAATGCTGTCACATCAAGTGATGGTGTTGTTGTCGCGTTTTATTTTATCAGAGTTTCCAGCGACCCAAACCCCTCCTTAAAGCCCGGCAGCGCATTTACGAGCCTCCTGGTGGCTACAGAGTGATAAGGCTGCTTAAAGGCACTCACAAGTCGCGGAAACGCATATTTTTCATAAAGTCAATCACTTCATGATGCTACGTTTACAGATAGAAACGTGCGTCAAGGAAAGTAAGAAAGACAGAAAGCATTTATTCACATATTTATATACACAGTCTAGACACATAAACGCAGTTAAGAACGACCTACATATACATAATTCAGCTCAGCGTTATGCAGAAAATCGGTGGCAGCGGGTACCACCGAAATGTTAACATGGTTTAATTTGGTTCCAAAAACCATTAAAACACAGGTTTAAACGCATATTAATTAATTATTAAAACTCACATGAACTCTGACTCTTTCACTCAGTCAATATGATCATTTAATATGTGTAAAGATGCTAGGAGATAAAAAAGAAAAATTATTGTAAAATAAAAGCAAAGCAAACTTACTACATATAACACAGTCAGATTCAATATACCTACTTCTACTTCAAATAGTTTTAGCTGCCCTTTAAGCACTTTTAAATTAATTACCTATTAGTTTCTTTTGATTACTGTGATTTTATAATAATTAGAAGGCTATGTTTTAGCGCGGCAAATTTCTTTTCTTACATATATTTTTTATTATGAACGTATACATTAAACGGTTATAAGAGAATAATACCAATAAATTAAAAAGGTAAAGCCAACTTCGAAAATCCGTAGAAGTCTTATCCTATCGGACTTAGAATCAGAAATGATACCCAGAGCAACACTTCGAATACCCACTCACCCACAAAAACATCCATAATGCTCCAATTTCTCTGGAATTGTCTGCCTCATGCAACATCGCTGTGGAACTTTTCCTACCTCGCCACCTCGACTGCCTCTGCTGTTTCTAAACCGTTACGAACTGGAGACAATCAGGTAAAGAACACATTTCAAAGGGCACCTACCTTTTTCAAAGGGCATCTCATCGCATTTGCAAACCTTCTTACCATTGTACTGGTGGTGTAGTCTGGCACCAGTGGACATTAATGAGGGGCACCGCATTCCCGTATGTCCCTTATCATAAAATAACCTACTATACATACCCTGGCTATTACCCAGAAGATTAGACAAGAAGTAAAAATTAATACACTTATTTCATTAAACTTAATTACAATCGCGCAAACTCACCCGTAGGTACGTTCTAGTACTCGATGTATTGATTTCCAGAGTACGAGGTCAAATTATATCTTAATTAACTTTTGGTTCAACCACTCTCTCAAAATCTCTTCAAGACTGCACTTTTTGCTCTTTCTGCCGTCGCTTTCTCTCCTGCTTGATCCTTCATGTACAGATTTATCGCGAGTTCAATTTTTCCTGTTCGATTCGAATATATAACTTTTTCTGGGTATGTTTTTTAACCATAAAACGTTTTCAAATCTTTTCTCTATACTAAGACTTTCTTATGTGGCTTTTTTACTAAAAATTTAAATCCTTCGTAGTTATCAAAATCAGTATAGCAATGCACTATTTGCCACTACCTGCCCAAGAAGTATTTCGAGAAACTTCTAAAGTAAGTCGAGATATGTGTATATTGCTTTGCATGAATTGAATGTAATATTTTTTCAATAGGTATTGCTTACGTTAAATCAATAAGAACAAGTTAAGTCCCCTTACCTTAAAACATTATTCATCTTAATTGAAATTATCAAAACCGTCTCCCCTCTCTAATATATATTACAAAATTAAGTAGGAATTTATATTGCGTCGTAAAAATGAAGAATTTTTAATTTAGCAAGAGACGTAAAGCGGTTTAATGAAATTTAAAAGTGTAACCGTAAAATATATTTTATAGGCGTTGTATCTACCACTTTTGAATGTAGCTCACTGTCGTATACTTTACCAGTATAGTTTACGCAACTGATATTATTATCACTTTTTTTAACGTGAGACATCTAATGACGCGCTTAAATGGGGATAAAGGCGTTCTAATGTGAACATTATAACATGCCATTCGGGTAGGTTCGCGTTTGCGGGTAGGATCGCGGTAGGTTCGCTGATCGGCTCTTTCCGACTCAGTGCTTCGATCTCAAAATCTATCTTCTTTCATCTATATTCCGATTCTAATTAGATTTTATATGATCAAAATCGATCGACAGTATCAAAAGATATCTAAATAGTAGTTCAACGTGTCATCACTTATGTCACCTATCACGGTATATCGAAAACCCCAATCAAGGGATTCTAAGGCCCTCGCATGTTTTTATGTAGGTTCTTCTTTTTTTGCTACAAAATTGAAATTTGTCTGAGGGGTAGTTAGTAGACATCTGCTTAGAATAGATTTTGGGACAAAGCCATATTAAGGGGTACCTAAGGGCTCTTGCATGTTCATAGGAAGGTCCTTCTTTTTCTGCTAGAAACTTGAAATTTGAGAAAGAGGTAATCAGTAAACTTTCGCTAACAACCGATTTTACGACATGGCCACATTATGGAGATCTAAGGGCTTTCGAATTATTATATCAAAGTCCTTCTCTTTTGCTAAAAAGTTGTAATTTGAGTATTTGCTTCCATTTGCCTTGGCGTCAAGACGTGTTAGAGGGAATTGGTGTTTTTATGGCAATTTTTACATTTCAATTATAATAAAGCGCCGTAATTTCTATTGTATTTATAACTAACTTTATTGACGCTGATAAGTAACATATCTGTATTATTTGTTGGTTATTGTAAATTTTATAACCTATTTTTATTTTGTTTTAAATATGAGTTCAAGCATCGTCTACAACCCCGAATTCTGGCATTTCTAACTCGGAAAACCTCAATCGCAAGCACTCGATTGAAAGCGAGACTTCAGATCTAGCTCCTGTATTAAAAAAAAAACTATTATTGATCCTTTCCCCTACTTACCCTCAATTCAAAGTCACATCTACACCCTTCATTTACAGAAGGCCCCGAGAATCATTGTTTTCACAACACGATGACGTCAAGAGCAGAAACAGCAGGTGGCCTAGCATTTTCATGCGAAACTTTGAAATCATAAATAAAGATAATAGACTAAAACCCTCTGAGCAACTAAATTTAAGGTATTTTGTAAAACCTGAGAGTTTGTCAGCGCATGCTTTTAATAAACGTCGATCGAGATCGAGGCATTAGATTCGGTGGATCGACGAGCAAGGAGACTCATAGGTGATATAAGCGACAAAAATCTCTACAGTCTTCAGCATCAAGTGAAGATACAGAAAACTAATGTGAACGCGCCATAAAAAAAAAAAACAACTCATTCGTAAATAAACTTGACCTAAGTGTTGTAACGAAACTAGTGATAAGATTACACAAGTAATTGAGCAATCTGACCCAATTATACTATTTTATAACATTTACTCTATATTTGTTATTGAAATATTGAAAATAGCGTTATTGTTTGGTTAACGCTTCAAGTTATAATGGACTTATAATTTTGAAGAACATCATTTGAAGGTGAGTTTGTCAGCACATGCCCTTAATACAGGTAAGAACAATGGCCCATTATGAAGTTTGAGTGATCGTGGCTTTGGCACGTATAAGGTACTACAGGTGAGAAAAAAGTAAATCCACATTTTTCACACCTTTAGTGTCGTATACCTGGCAAAGTCACGATCAATTAAAATTTATAACGGGCCATTGTCCTTACCTATATAGAGATCATGTAGAAAAATGTAAATTCATATTTTCCACATATTTAGTGTCATATACCAGAGGAAAGTGGAATGGGTGAGCAAGACTACGTCATCACCATCACCATCATCATAGTATGGGGTATCCATTGCTTACGTCACATGAATTTCTACCCCTCAAAGTCAAAATCGTTTATTCACATAGACTTTTTTGTAAGCACTTTTTTTTTTAAAGGATATTAGGAATACTTTTTAGGTATGTCTAATCTATTCCCTTTTCCCCTCCTACTGAGCTTAAATTAAAAGCTTGTATTAGGAGGGGGTGCGACAATATCCCTAAGATGACCCACTTCCATCGGAAATTATCGGCCGGATCCTCACAATCTTCACAATCCATTATTAGGACCTCCTGATTTACGTGCGTTTCGAAACACGGAGAACTTTATTTGTTTCAATAACATTGTTCAGTGGGTCACCGTACTATTGCCCAGACGCGGTAAGAACTGCTGAACCGAGTGATCGACTCGAATGCCCAGATATTATTAGGTTGTTATAGTCGTCTCTTTCTAACATGCATGTCTGCGATCAGAGAAATAATAATTAAATCGGGTGTGAATAAAATCGCAGGCAATAACTACTCTATATATTTTGTAAAAGCCAAAGGTCACCTAAAATGAAATCTCAAAAACCCTGAGATGTACAAAGATGAAATTTGATAAGGAGTTAGACTATAGTTAGTAAACCACCTAAGAACGAATTTTTCGATAGGGCCAAATTAAGGAAGGCTAAGTGCAGGTTTAATTTTAGGCCGAGTAAGTCGCGGAAAACAGCTTGTGTTCTATGAGAATCGCGGGAAGCCGTTGAATATCTTTATCATAAAATAGAGCCCTGTGGGAGTCAAAGGAGGTGGCCTATGTCCAGCAGTGGACGTCATCGGGCTGAAGGAAGGAAGGAAGAAAGAAACATGTAGAGGCTTCAAATCCATATCAATAGGACATGCTAAAAACTTGTTAGGAAAATTATTATGGTCGTAATTGGAGAAGGACTTTTGAAGTTAATCAACAAATACGTTTATCGCGTAACATATACGGAATCCCGTATAATCCAGTCTGTCACGGCGCTAATTGGCGACAGTTTGAATGCTACCTTATATTTTTATTTGATTCTTTTTCACTGGCCCATTGGAGATGTTGCTAGGGTTCGATTTTAATCTGGACATTAAATGTATTATGTGTAAAAGAAGTTGGTATTTGAACATGTCTTTACAAACACACATGTGTAGATGTTATAGGCACCAAGATACCGTAGAAAAAGACGACCCTATATAAACCCTAGCCCTTGTCTAACATAAAAAAGGGCTTGAGTGACTACTGACGCCCATGGACAACTGCAACATGCGAACTCAATGGCCGGCATCCCAGATACGCTGCCAGCCATTAAAAAATGTGTATGTTCTTTTCTAGAAGGTCCCTAAGTACTAGCAGTTCGGAAATACCGAAGCATAGGAATGCGAGGTAAGAAGCTTCTAGAGAATATGTTTAGTATTAAACATCATTATTTGTAAGTAAGGCTGCGTTCACACGACGTCGTGTGTAGGTCGCTGTCGGATCTAGCCTAGCCAAATCTGGTATGATCCTACTAGTGTGGTTTTGGATGTCCTTTCTAATGAAGAACTTATGACAGTTTCGTCGCTTTAACTTCTACCGCGTATAAGCTGAGCTCTGCAAGTACTACTCGCTTTAGTGTCTCTGAGTGGCTAAAAAGCCGTAGAAGTTTTATTAAGTGTGTCGATCTAATGACCTCTCAACCGTCAAGGGTGAGGTGCACTCTTTGGCGATAGGAAGTTTCGCTGCCGAGTCCGTTTGTGATTAAATACAATATACACCTTGTAAATGTAGAACACAATACGTTTATATAACAATTACGTTTATAATGTACAAAATGTTATGTTTAACCCCTATACTTAGCCGCTAAAAAACACGTCACTTAATTTGCGTTTAAGTATTGATACGCTGTCATTGAATATATCAATGTTAAATTTGGCAGATATATGATTGTAATTCCTACACGCACGAATTAAATAGAATTTTGACGGTAGTTTATTGAGACTGCATGTATAATAAGCAGGCACCGAAGTGCCTACCGGCGCCCATGGACATCTGCACGACCAGAAGGTCAGCAGATGCGCTGCAGGCCCTTAATGACGAGTTTAGGCCTCCGGGAAGTCTCACAAACCGAATGAAACGCGACAACAACACCGTCACTAGACGTGACAGCAAAATGTCTCTAGACAATGAATCATAATAATTAATGAAACAACGCAGCAAAACACTATTTATGCCATTACAGCAGCCTTCTAAAAATCTATATATTAATACGTGAAGCGAAACTTTCGATACCGTCTTAAGAAAATTGCGTTAAAGATATAGATATATAAATTTCGGCACAATTATAGTTTATGTAGGGGATGGTGCTAATATTTTTATAAAATATTCATTATTAATATGTGCATTAAATTATTAAAATAAAACCTCACGCACACCAATGCCAAACGATATACACACATGTATACATTTTACTATAGTACCGGAGCCAGACATAGCTCAAAGTGTTTGTACATTTTTGACCTTGAAGTCCACAAAGTACTACAAAACTATGTACAGTTACACAAAGTCCCCGGTCACACTACATTATCTTTGAAATGTTCATTCAAATGAAGCTTTATCTGGCTCCAGCATCAGATTGTGTCAAATAGTAATCATGACGACTATATGTATATTAATTGTCAGGTATAACAATGTCATTGCAAAGATAATTACAATTTTGTATATAGAGTGTTTTGACGAAGAACCGCAAAGGGATGTGAACGCCAATGTTATTTCTGAACGCATTTTCGCTGAACTTACTAAGAACGACATATTTTGAGATTTTGTGTGTTTAAATGACAATAAAGAGTACGCAAATCTAAATATTAGTGGCCAAATGACGAGCTGGCGATCTCTAGTACAAACTTCACAGTTTCTCTATCAGATTTTCAAAGCCAGAAGACAAAAGATTCAAAATACTGCATTCACTAATAAAATATTCAAATGATATACGTGTTTTAATGAAATATACCAACTATTATAGCTTTGCATAAATGTTACTAATCGTCTGAAAGGTGTCACTCGTTTGTATAATTTTTACGTTAAGTTGATTTAAAAACCGGTTCACACCTGCAATAATGTTTAAGTGCGACCTTATGGGAGGGCGATGCTCTAGTTGCAATGTAACACTGTTTCCCTGTCACGCACTCAGAACAGAGTGCATGTCAGAAAATTAGTGTAGTGCTGCGCTTTGTTGGCGGTGCTGGCGATGCAGCTTTCCGAAAAATACACATTGTCTACGTCACAAAGAATTTTTACTAAATAGTTTAATATTTTCATGTTTGATTAAGAGCCGAAATGCTCTATGTCACACGAGAAATTGTACAAAGTAGTTTAATATTTCCATGTTTGATTTAAGAGCCGCAATGCTTCACGTATCAATAATAAGCTTTTGTGATGATATTATTGATATATGTAGAACTTTTGATATGCAGGTGTTGTAAAAATAATTTTAGTTATATACTACATGTGTTACATAATACATGTGTTTATTTATTGCATGTAAATAAATTACATTACTAGAATCTAATTTGTTTACGCTCAGATTAAATTTCTGGGGCCAGTGACATTAAGATTAGACTGTGGTACTATTACTGTTGTGTATAAATGCAATCTGAGGGATTTTTTATATAAGTTATAATTATAGAAGCAGTTTTTTAAATATAAAGTTATTAGAGTTATAACGTGAATTATATCTATTGATTTTCCTATTTATCACTTATTAATTTGTACTCAGATTAACTTTTTGGAAGACTAAAATAAGGAATGGTTTACAGTTACCTATATACTGGTAGTAATCCGATGTATTTTCATTTACAAAGTTCAAGTGTAGGTATAATGAAAACATAACTGCAGCGACCTAGTGACCGAGGTCGATGGCCGATGCAACGCGGCCCGCGCAATTGACCCACGAACCTAGATGGCAGGCTCGGGTGCTGCAGACGCAGCCGTAAACAAATGTTTTTACAGATCAGAGCCTAGTAGTCTTCGCCCATTGGTAGAAATGCGACCCAATAAATATAATATTATGGGGAATGTGAAGATACATTGTTAATACATTTCTTACAATAAAAACTTTGAAACTTAAGTTCTCGTAGTGTCATGACATTATTGATGCAATTGCGGGGAATTTGTGCATGAGATTGTCTCTGGATAGAGGAAAGTGGACCGAGAAGGGGGAAGCCTTTGCCCATCAGTGGGACAAAATAGACTAATTAGAAAAAGGGCATTCTTTATTAAAAAAAAAAATTTACTTTACACATTTTTGGGAAACATATAATTTTTAAAACACTTATCAATTAGAACAAATGACAAAATTCTAAATTATGATATATTTATGACGGGTATATACAACGATTATTTATTTTTCCTATGTCGACAATTTTAATGTCTTTTACTTTTATTCAATGTGTGATCCATGTATAAAAAATCTAAAAAAAATTTACAACCGAGCGATTTGCAAGCAATTTTCTACCTCGTACAGCTTCTCTTTGGAACATTCTACATAAATATCTTGTAGAGAACTGGATTCAGTACTTGGTTTAACTTTCGGAATTACTCCAGCTCTAACAATAAATTTTGTCAATTCAACAAATCTAGATATGTCTTTAGAAGCGATTTATGTTTGCATTGTAGTCTCTGGCTTGGAAATCTTTTAGATTTTTCCCTTCAGTGGTTTTGTAAAATGCGACAAGGGAAAGAACTGAAGACAGACATCTAAACAACTGACGTGACGTTATCTAAGGATCCCGAAAAAATAGGGTCCAATATCATTCAAATTTTAATTAGAAAAATTATGGAAATGTCTAATTTTACGAAGAAAATTAGACATTGCCATAGTGCGTGAGATTACGAAAAGTTAGCAAGATAGCAATCTTATAGTATTTTTCTTCCAACTACGGATTAATGTTATCATTAATCACTATATAAGCGATCAGAAAAGTCGCCTTTTCTGCTTAGAGCCAAAACAGTGCAGTAATTTTGTTTTTGTGATTCTTTACTGTACTGGTTTTTATTTTGATATAAATTAAACACAGAGACACACATTGAAACAAAAAGATACTGACTGAAAAAAAAAGTCGACTGAATAAATTAAACAAAAAAACAAGTCGCATTCTATACCATTGCAAAACTTTACGGTTTAAAAAATGGAAAAAGACAGCGATGTAGTTGAAAGAAAAGTAGAATACCTTACTTAAGTGAGTAATTAATGCACTCGTGTTCATTTTACCAATCCAACGTACCACTCGTGCATTAATGACTCACTTTGCGCTCGGTGCATTAATATACTATTATATAAGAACGTCACAAGCATTACATAAAACAGCTACAAAAATTGGCAAATTGCAGTAACAAAAGGTTGAATACGTAAAGACGAAAAACTCCGCTTCCGTGCCGATTTTAAAGTTATCCGAATGTAAAAGTCGAATAAGAAAAAGTTTTTGCTGAAAACGTTTCGACAATACATTTGAATAGTTTACGTGAAAGCAAGCAACTGAAAATAAAGTGGAAAAGTTAATAAATTCGTTAGGTAAAAGTCAAACTGTTAAACCAATGTTTTCTATAATACACCCAATTTTGTATTTTTTTAAAATATTATAGTAGGCAAACGAGCATTCTGTACATCACCTAAGTAACTATCGACGTCCATGGACATTTAAACCACCAGAAGGCTCTCTGATGCGTTGTGGACCTTTAAAGAGGGGTTTAGTCCTCCGAATAATTTTTCCACAAATCGAACGAAACGCGACAACAATACCATCACTTGATGTCACAAAATTACCGCCACTTCACGCCAATCTTATGTGAAAAAGAGGTACCTCTAATAAATCTCTAGCATATAAATGGGAGACTCTCTCAATTAAAGAAGACGTTAAATGAAAAAAAAAAAAGGATAATCATGGCACGGCCTTTAGCCTGTGGAGTACACAGTGAAGATAGAAAAAAAAATGTGAGATTCTATCATCTATATATGTCTGGGCTTTTGGACATTTGGATGTTTATTACTCAATTGATCATTTTTAAATACAGTCTTTAATGTTATTTGTATTTGTGTTACTAAAGCATTAAATTACTTTATTAAGTAAGCATTAACTTTCGTTCAGTCGTTAAGAATGTTCGGTGGCCTATGCCCCTATTTTAAACTGGCAATGCATATGCGAGTTTTCTGGTGGTGCAGATGTCCTTGGGCGTCGGTAGTCATTTGCTGCTTGTTTGTCTCTTGTAACAAAAAAGGAAAAAATAGTTAATTCCTCAAAGTACGAAGTTACGTTGTAATAACTTATAACATTACTTCAAACTCTTACTATATTTATTAAGAGTTAATACATAATGACTTCTGAATTATTAATTCGAACTGGAGAAAATATAATAAGGCGCGATAATTTTTAGAAATGAGTCTTCCATGTAATATGTCTTAAATTTTGATCAAAACCTTAAAAGATACATCAAAAACAAAAATAAATTATCTCATGACGCCGGCTAATACGAAAGTATAGCCGCGTAAGTAGTGTTCAATCAATTAAAATTGTACTAACTTCGTAGAAAGAAGCCCATTGAAGACCTAAACGTATGCAATTCTGCAGTATGAGCTAGACCAATCAATGTCAACTCAATTTAACCTTAAAAAGGCGATTTATTTTGTTTGTATATAACTATATATTAGCCATGCATGCGAATTCTTCCGCGTAAAGTTAGTTAAAAAAATAGAGTCAATTTTAGAGTGATGAAATATAGCCTATAGACTTCCTCGATAAATGGGCTATTTAACACTGAAAAAATCAAATCTGACCTGTAGTTCTTGAGATAAGCGCGTTCAAGCAAATAAATAAATTGTCCAGCTTTACACACATATTAGTATAGATTATATAAAAGCGACAGGTCACCTAACACGAAATCTCGAAAACTGCGGGCCGTACAGAGTTGAAATTTGTTAAGGTGAGAGTTTATAGTTAGTAGAAATCTGTTGAGAAAGGATTTTTTGATCAGGCCATTTTAAGGAGGGAGAGGGCTCTTGCAATTTTTTTCGCGGATGAAGTCAGCAGTTAGTTTATATTATATTCATTTTAGATGAATATCACGATGGGAAATGCTTGTACTAAATCCCTAAATTTAACGTTAAGTTAATAGCGTTCCTCCGCTTTCTCCTAAAAAGGACTGAAGAGTCGAAAATGTCTTATTTTAATTTCAAATCCAAAACACTTCAATAGAATCACGGTAAGTCAAAAATAATATGATTTTTTTGTAAAAATAAAGTAGTTTTTAGACGGCAGAAATATGAAATACCATGGTAACACGAAAATATAGGTAACCCTACAACCTTTGTTTTTGAAGGTCGATTAAATATATCATTATGGGTAGCGGACGGTGTTATAATTGTCCTAGAAACTTTTCTATTTTACACGTGCTGTGCTATTATGGGTATTGATTGTTCAAGCCCTGAAGGTTATTTTTATTAATCGAGTAATAAGATCATAGCTTGCAGTATAATGTTGATAAAAATGAACTTGATTCTACGATCTGGTCTATGATATATTGTATACTAGCGGATCCGGCAGACGTTGTCCTGCCCATTCGTTGGCTATTGAATATCAGAACATAACGCCATCTATTAGTCGCTTTCGCCTACGATCACTGCCGAGCCGCTCTAATTGTATTTAATATTCCCCCGCATTTTAAATCTCTCATATCTTCTAAGACATTCATTTTAATGATATACTGTAAAGTGCAATTTTAATCTTAATAAAATTGCCAACATATCTAGAATATTTAATTGGATAAGGATTAATACGGTATTGTTTAAAAACCTTCGTAAATAGTTCATTATCTCTTTGCAATATGTAAAAAAATGGCCACTGTGAGTTATACTTAGGTGACAGACATCGCTGGCAACTTCTATAACCTATATGTATTATAGATATAAACTTTCTCCTAGAATCACTCTATTTATTGGTAAAAACCGCATTAAAATCATTTCCGTAATTTAAAAGATTTACGCGTACAAGGGCAGAAAGCGACCAATTATACTATTTAATAATGATACCTGCTATATGTTATCTGTCTTTACATAATATTTATTTCCTTAGAGTCAAATCCATTTTTTGAAATACTCTTGAATAAATAGTTGGATAATATAAGTACAGATTTTATAAGTGGATTACGAAAACTGACATATTTTACAACAACTAACGATTACTAATAAATAATATTATGCTCTTTTCTTAAGATCATCATGTACTAATCAAACTCTCACATCCAGGTCTCTCAACCAGGTCACGACTGCTGGTGTAAGAGAGTGCAGCTCCGATATGCCACCAGGAATAAAATGGAGAGGGCACCCATTCACCACATGTTTAATCTGGTGCTCCGGTCACATTGCGTTGAGTCTATTAAACTCCATTCATAAAGCTGAAGGTTCACTTTGCCCTGGGTGGGTCAGAATTGTTCTAGGTTGATGTTTCATTCACAAGTGAACTGACTGTTTTACATAGAGATCCACAATTTTAATTCAATTCTCGAGTTCCCGAATTTCATATGTAAATCCCTGTAATCACATCGTGTGACTGCAACCGCAAGGGAACGCTGCATTTCCACAACAATGTAATGTACACGTGCTCACAGTCCCGTGGCGACAAGTGTCAATACAATGTATACCCACTCAGAACATCGGAATTTCTACAAGGTTACTGCTCTAGAAATTGATTTTTGATTCATGCCTTGTCTGTCCGATTTAATAGTTTCCTGATTTTTTAACCTTTATTAACATTATCTTGAACACGGTTTTATTACCTTTCTTCTTCTTCTTTTTGTGCCATCACTTAGCGACGGTTGGCAACCATCATGGCTAGCTGCACTATGTTGACTTTTTGTACACAACTTCGCCACGCCTACGAGACTCCCGCAAGGTCGAGTCTTTTAGGCAAAATACATATTTCAAGTTCATTTTTCTAACAGATATTAACATATTGTTTTTTTTGTTGACAACTTTAGCTGATAATTACGACTTCGCCCGCGCCAATTCTCCGTAACAAACAGAGAGACAGACAAAAATGTATTTATTTATACCTTGTCATGACAATTTAACGAACACAACAAAATAATCAGTATCCAATTTGGAGCAGTCGTTCGGAAGTTATGCGTGTACATATATAAATTTCGGCGATTCATTTTTATTTATTAGAGAATTTTAAAATACCAGTGATTTAAACCTCTAAATGGTTTATATTTATTACTTTATATGTAAGTATAACGTATTTTGTCTGATAATGTAATACCCAAGGGGGTGAAGGTAACACGGTAGGTTTAATCCACATTATAGGAAAACGCGTTGTAAGATCATTCTCGTACAACGCTTTTGTACAGGCCCGAATGAGCATAATATAATATTATATATTATAGAACAATATAAAAGCGTTATAAGAGCATCGTGTTAAAGGGAGGATTATAGTTTTCTTTTCTTTTTTTTTTTAAAGAATATTAGGAATACTTTTTAGGTATGACTAATATTCCCTTTTCCCCTCCTACTAAGCTTAAAGATTATAGAAAATAAATGGATCACAAATGTGATTTGATTCTATATCTAGAATGCTGCGCGCAATAAAAGTTTTTACAATGCCACCCGTTACATGTGGTAATTAGGAGCCATACATAAATTAAGTCACAACTCTATGTTAGCTACCCTCCCGTCCGTGTCACATTTTCGAAACCCTTGGTGTGACATCATATATTTTTCATTTTATGACTGTATTATAAATAATGAAAAGAAAACATCAGTATAATTTTCTTTTAATTTTTTTATATGTTTAATTTTGACATTTGTGACAGCACAAAGCTTTTTACCTCCCCGTAATCACAGAATGTCACATTTTGGCGATAACCTTTTAACACGTGGCGTTGCTCAATTAAAATATTTTAATAGAAAGTCGTAAACTTAAAGCTTAAAGATTTATAAATCGCATCACTCACCTTGGCTTTTAAATATAATTTTTATATTAATGGTGACATATATAAACATTTGGGTTACTTGGCAGGGTTGGCAGATGCGCTATTGGCATTTCAAAAATAAGTATGGGTCTATAAGGTTTCTGAGACGTTCGGTTCCGAAAAGTTGCGCGAAGCAAAAGTGTTACCGTATTGTGTACCTTATACTAGTTATGTTCCTTAGTCGTCTTATAATACATCCACAGGTAGAAAGGAGAGGCACTACTCAACACACACAGAAAGAGCATTAAGCTTAAAACAAACACCCTATCACAACTTGTATCTCAAACGTGTGGAAGGAATCCAAAAAACTTTTATACAGAGCCCAAAAACCAAAAAAAATGCAGGATGTGGTCGCATAATCGGATTAAAATGATTTCTTTCTTCTTATCACAATATAATATTCTTTAGAAATAGGTTTAGATAACCATAATGCGCTATTAGTAATGGTAACCAATGGGATTTAGAGAGGAAATTACTTTTTTTGTGCACGGAGCGTAAACGGGAGCTAATGCGTGTAATTGTGAGCAGATTTTGTGTTGTTTTGAGCTTAGAAAAAACTGAGCTGTAATTCGGCGTTTAATTTATGAGACCACCCTTAAGATTTTTCGGAACGATTGACCTTTTAAATCAGGTATTTTTGAGGCTATTGAAAACTAATTTAAACTCAATAGCCCATACATTTTTAATCAAATACAATTAAATTTTAAAGATGCTTTCTTTGTTCAAATATAATTTTAGAAGGTCTATTGAAGCATCAATTATTTGAAAATCTACCGCTGAATCGGAGATGTTGGGCCACCAAGAAGAACCAGCAAGAGCAACAACAAAAAAGTTGTCTCTTAAAGGCTTTCATGTAATATTTAGGTTTATTTTTAGTGTTACTTCGGGTGCATCCACGCTGAAGTTTCTATATATGAATCATTAATTGCAAAATTAATTAATCAAACAACTCAACTTAAAATATAAGACTGCGAAAACTGCGAGTTACGAAACTGGTTGAAACTTTTTTCAGTCCGTTAAGTTTGACTTATGTCAAAAATCCATTGAATATTGGTTGTCAAAATAAATTTAAGAAAGGAAACCTGATTTTATCCACAGCCTCCTAGTGTCGTCAGGTTAATGGAGATGTCGTGTCATATGGTAATATGTACTTACGAGATATTTCATATTTATCTATACTTTGACGTTGTTGAAGAGACAGTTACCGGAAGTGAGAAGATTTAAAAAATGAACACTTTCTTTTTAAGACAGTGCAAAAAAAAATCGTTTGGACTAAATTTTAAAGGTATGAAGCAAATTGGCTTAAACTGTTTTGAAGTTTCATTTGTGAACTTAAAAAAAACTTAAAAAAATTTTTACAAAGTTTAAGTTTATTTTCTTCATTCCTTTATTTTATGCTCATGCAATGTTTTTTAATTTTCATTTCCAAAAAAAAATAACTCCCTTTCTGCACAAATTCCTGCGACATTGGAATGGTAAATTAATAATATTATCCGATTTCCAAATTGATTTATAAATAATAAAAATGCTTTGTAGGTTTTTATATCTACTAAGTATTGAACTCTAAATATGTAGGCGTTTATACTGCTTATCTCCAGTCCACCTATATTACCAATGAGTTAGTAGAGTTTTGCATAATTTTTTCTTTTGTTTTTTATTAGTATTTTTATTAAATGTCTATAATTTTTACGTGGTAACTTAAAGGATATGTAATCCTATGGAGTGTTTTAGAATCGGATAAAATAATAATCAGTTAAAAATAGCCGTCCGCTCTTGCACTATAAATTACGATATACAGTGTATCTGTACCACCGAAAATACTTAATTCCGGTAACTCCTTATCTAGGAACCGAAATTTTTGATTAATGTACCACCAGCCCATATAGCGGGGTAAGAGATACGGGCGACCGATGCCAGTTAAGATTGTAATGAAAAATATCCTGCTTAAATTCAAACGTGGTATATTTTATCAGCGAGTAGAGAGAACGCTATTAAATTACTAGCATATAAGAAATAAACATTCGTTATCTGCGGTGTTAATGACCTGAAATTTGAGCTTATCAGATGGTCGGTGACAATAAATAGGTCACTTTTATTGTCTCGTCGACAAAATTATGGTTTGGACGTGTCAATTCTGGCGCAACGAACTTGTCACTGATAAACTATCGACTCGGGTGATGTGTGATGTGGAATGACGATTATATTCATGACTTGTTATATAATGGCTGTTTCCCGCGTCTCAGTCCGCGTGAAATTCAATCATTTTCATTATTTTTAATTACAGGTAGCAACGCGCTTGCAGTTCTCTTTGTCTGGAGCCAAATTAGGCCGGCGCGTTCGGATACCAGTATCTCTCTCACATAAGACCGGCGTGAAGTGGTGGCAATGCTGTCACGTTAAGTGTTTGTATTGTTGTCGCGTTTCGTTCGGTTTGTAACGTGGTCACGGAAGTCCGGTGAGGCTGCCCTTCTTTCTGGACCGGGTTCGACCCAAGCCAAGCATTATGTCTTCGACCCATCCGGTTACTCGATGACCAAGAGACTCCGCCTTGCTCCACCTATCATCACTTCGACGGACCAAGTGTCCTGCCCAGCTCCACTTGAGGTGCAACACTGTTTCTTCGTTTTTTCAATTTCAGTGTTGCGTGCTCGGTCTTACAGTTTACGGTATTAAATCAGGGGTGAACGCTTATTTAAGATCCTAAAACTGTACTTGCATAGAAAAGTAGTGGTGGCAATTCAAGTGTATTGTTGTCTAGCTTCGTTTGGTTTAGGGGAGATCCTTGCGGCCTAAACCCCTATTTAAAGGTCGCCATCCCATCTCCTGCTGGTGTTGCCAATGTCTCTGGGTGCTGATAGTCACTTAGATGACGAATGCCCATTTGCCCCTTGTAATATACAAAAAAGCTAACTTTCTTGACTAATATTACGCGGTGAATAGCTGCCTAATACCTTATACTTTGTACTTGTTTGTAAAAGGGGCTACGTGAAGAAAGAAAGAAATATTCACCTATATTCGTGTTACAATAAATATTAGATGACTTGCTGTTCCTTATGGAAAAGCTATTATATTCAGTTGTAATATATAAACTGTATGTCGCCAGCTGTTATAGGTGTCTCATAAATAAGGTGAAATTGGCAATTAACCATTAAACAAAGCCTGTATTGATCAGCCTTATGGACTTAGGGAATTAGGGATGTTCAAGAAAGCATAGAGAAGAACAGCATACTCATTGACCTCAATTTCACTATACCTACATGTTAGTTAACACTTGAAAGGAAAAAAAAGCACTTTATCACCCATCTTCGAGTGCGTGATCATCCCTGATAAAATCGGCACCTAATTTTACGCGGAAAAGTCCCGGGCACAACTATTTTTTTTTTTTTTTTTTTTTTTTAATTATGTTACAAGGGGGCAGACGAGCAGGCAGTAGGCACCGAAGTGCCCTATCAAAGAAAATAACGTCAGTCGAATATAAGTTTCTTGTACTTGTCCCCGTTTATATTTTTTAAGATAAAAATCCGTCGTTATCCTCGGAACCCCCACGATCTCTGCAACCTCACGACTAATATTACAAAGTGACATTAATCGGGTCCCACTGTTTATGTGCCCTCCGAAAGGCAGAGGAGTTCGGATATCGAATATACACCCGCGCTAGATTGGGCACTCATCTATCACCCGGTCACAGCAAGAGCAACTTAACCTAGCAATCGATCCAAATGCCGACCACTGATTAGGCCACGACCTTTTTAGAAATATATAAATACAATACATATGGATAAGACACCCAAAGTCGAGGTGGGAATCGAACCCACGACCCCCGGAGCAGAGGGCAGGGTCACTGCCCACTGCGCCAACGTTCCAGCTAAAGTAAGTAAAACTATCGAAAATGTTCGGGACCTCAGTACATGCACATGATTATGAAAAATGTTTAAAAAATTGGAAAAAAATAACAGAATTTGCACACAAAAGCGGTACAGACCTGTTTCGCCTTCGCCGTACTGGAGATGATAAAATTTATAATACTATTGTTACAGCTCATGCTTTTATTATAGTTTTTTTTATAGTTATGCCGATCTCCTGTTGAGGTCTCTTGTCTCGGTCTCGATCGCGAACTACTAACTTAACATGTTATGAATCAAGAAAATGCATTATGACTAATCTTTTCCTATACAATTATAAGAAACGGATGGCCTGGATAGAGTGCAATTTATTTGACAATTTTGGAGATGCACTACTTCAGTTAACCCGAACAAAAAAATAGTTATTAGACTGCAATGTAGTTGGTAGGGCTTCACGGACGACAGGGATCGGTGGAAACACTGTATTTCTCGGGGCTAACCGGTTCCCACGGCCGTACTCTGTATGTGTATAAGCGATTCCACATCTATCTGGAATAATTTAAATGTAGTATATTTTTTTAGCAGTAAGAACTAAAATAGTTATTAGACTGCAATGTAGTTGGTAGGGCTTCACGGACGACAGGGATCGGTGGAAACACTGTATTTCTCGATAACCTTGCCTCCCGTTCCGTGGGGTTTGGGTTCGATTCCCGCATCGAGGCTAGGGGTATATGACTGTAAGGATGTAGAAATTTTTATATATTTAAAAAAATATTGTGTATCAGTTGGCTGCTACCTGCAACACAGGTATTAAGTTACCTACCTTAAGAACACTGGACCGTGTCTATAATCATATAAACCTACTAGCTGTGCCCGCGACTTCGTCCGCGTAAAATTAGGTTAAAAATTTTAGCATGATGATATAAGAAAACAAATCGGTCTAGCCGTTTCTGAGCCTTACTAACGAACAGAAATTGAGTTATCACAATCTAGTACCAACGTCCGCTTCAATAGCAGAGCAGGTGGCTGTGAGCCAGTTAAGATGACCGACTGACGACTGACGTCATCCCCGGAACCCCAAAAATCCCTACAATCTCACGATAAAAATCATTAGTAACATTAATCAGTGGTCTAATTGCAGCATAGAAAGTCATCAGATTGCCATAAGCTGTGGGGCCTCCAGACTCGAGGCGGGAATCGAACCCACGACCCCGGAGCAGAAGGCAGGGTCTCTGCCCACTGCGCCAACGGGCCAGTGTCACTCACTTGCAGATTTTCTAATATTTAATGTCAATAAAGCTAAAATATATCTTTCACCTACATTTCAAAAAAATCTATTACTCACTTATACGAGATCAGCTTAGCGAACCTGGAAAAAGAAAAAAAAGGTAATTTTGCAGTTGATGTAAGAGAAATAAACTTTAAAGTTATAAAGCTAAATGTCGTGCGCAATCCTATTAGCGAATTATTTACTCGTGGGCCGCCCCACCCCACTTTCCTCGCAATTAGTTGCGTTCGGAACAATGTGCAGTGATTTTTAAATGATCACCCTAACGCCATCTGGCGCGATCGCTAAGTAATATCGGTAATTGCTCCTCAATAGAGTTGTTCCTAAATTTCAATTCACTACAACATGTTTATTCAAAGGACATCCCTATTTTATGAATAGAGGACTTTTGTTTTTTAAAAGCATATCTGATAAAATATTTCTAATAGTTCATGTTTCGTATAGCTGTGTTGGGTTTGATATTATAAAGATATTTATTTATTTTATTTTATTTTATTTCAGATTATTACATAGATCCATAGTTTTAAGTTAACATAATAAAACTAAATTAGTCTACTTTAAATATCACATTATTCTTTAGTTTAGTAGGTTTGAGTTGAAAAAAGAAAAATATAGTTAAAAAATATGAAATCTGTACTTTAAAAACTATAACCTCACTGCCTCATTTGAGTAATGCGTAAATATTTGGCAATGTATTAGTTATTTGATTTGTACCAAAATAATTTATAAAAGTTTGTATTAATCTAATAAAGCGTCCATCCACGGTCCTTGTCACATGTTGTCATATTCTCGAATCCACCTCCCTCTAACTGTTCAATCACTTAATCGGGAAAATAGCAGTTACTTTTAATTATTTTAAGTCATGTAGTAAGATAAAGAATTTAAATTTTGACATGTGACGTCACAAACTTTTGACTCCCTCCTCTCTTTGGACACACATTTTGAAGATACCTGTTGTGAAATAAACTCGGGTTACTTCCCAACTGTCTTTATTTAATTCCCTTTGACATTGACAGCCAATGTCATGACGTATAGACAGTAGACTAACATCACTTCAATACCCTCCCCTCCTAGCGTATGAAATACGTATATCTGGATGACCGCTAATTAGTAAATTATTTCAGCGTAGGCGTTGACCTCATTAGAGAAACAAAAGATGACACGTCCAACGAACACGCCACTTGAGGTGCACCTTTTCCGTTCCGAAATAATTCATACCGCCCTTTCATGAGATCTCATTAAAGTCGCTCCTACTTCTCGGTTGACTGTAATGCATCGGGCGTACTTACGCGACATAGGAACAGCGACAACATCGCAGACTTCCTGGAATAAACTAACTAATAATATTACGTACTAGCTAGCTCTTATCCGCGATTCGGCCCACGTGGAATTCAAAGTTATTTTTCATTCAACTGATTGGGCTGATTGAATGACTATGAACTAGGTGCCAAGTCAATAACACAATAATTAATTGTAGCATATAATATCTCTTTTCCATTCAGCATATAAAGGTGCGAAATTTTTTGTAGTATTTAACTTCAGTATTCTTTTAATGCACGTTGCGGTCATTTCAAGTAGGTTAAAATCATTTGAACATTAAAAACTATTTTCGAAAGTAATGTATCGATTTGTAATCAGTTTAATGACCCGAATAAAAAAATACTTGCTGGTTACAACAATTATTTATTACTATGCGTATATTAATAATTTGTTATTATTCTATTGTCACCATGTCAGTACTGTTGCATTTTAACACTTCAAGAGATTTGAGACTGACATTTATTCACTTTATAGTTCCAAGGTAACAAGAAGCGCCTGCGCAACAAATGAAAGATTTATTAATGAGGGTTTTATTACTAATATCTTTACTTCTAACATTTAAGCCCTCATTGCCTCGTGGTTTATTTTGTGCCGACATACAGTTATATATAACAAGCGCGGGGTGTAGCTGGGGACTTATTTGACTTGGTACCGGCTTCAATGTATCAGTCTAAAGTCTATTCTAAAGTCTAGTCTAAAGTCCCTATTTTTGAAATTGGGGTTTTTCATCTAATCTTAGGAAGCGATTATCCTTAGCCCTCCTATTATTACACATATAACTCTTAGGGGCAAGTGTACACACGCACACACACAGACACACACACGCCCGCGCACGCGCACCACACACACACACACACATGCATGCGCTGCTCTTACTTTTTCTACTTTCTTTTGATAAGCACTACTGTACTGTTGTTATTTGTTTATTTTTTAATTTTATCAGAGGAGAGTGGAACCTTCTGACACAGGTATTTCAATGTTTACTTGGAGGCCCCTACATAATGTATCTAACAATTTAAGAGAACAGAAGTAAATAATTAATTATTATTTTGTTATTTTTTTGGTACTTTAACTTCTCGCTTCCGCTCATGTATAGTAATTCTGGCAGCTACGCAGGTGTGAGCGACGCTAAGCGACGTCAAGTTGTTTTTTACGTCATTAACAAAATGCTTCTCGCTATTAAATTTTCGCTTGTACAACGGAGCGTTGCAGTGACTGTCATTTGAGAACGGACGCCGTAAACCTGAATGATTTTCATGACAGACTCTCAGACTTTTAACATCTTCGAGTTTTAACGTTTTAATGATGTTAAATAGGGACTACGCTTCTATACATTTAAAATCAGTGAATAATTTTAGTAGCTATGTATTTATTTTGTGGGAAAGGCACACCAAGGTGGGAAGCTTTCGGCGACGGATGAAAGGTGGGAGCGAAGGTCGATATGCTCAACCACCGCAAAGGAAGATCTTCAAGTCCGGGCTTGTTGGAGTCGCGGTTTCTATATTTTTTTTAATGTTACAAGAGGGAAACGAGCAGGCAGCTAAATGCGTACTGACGTCCATGGACATCTGCACGACCAGGAGGCAAACAGATGCGTTACCGGCATTTATTGACGAGTTTAGATCAACGGAAAGTCTCGCAAACCGAACAAAACGCCACAACAATACTATCACTTGACGTGACAGCATTTCCGCCACTTCACGCCGATCTTATGTAACAAAGTGATACTGGCACCCGGACGCGCCGCGAATTCTACCGTACCGTCACTGAACTCCTTAACAGTTGGACCTATTTAAATGATTTCTTGTATGCATTTGGGTGGCGCCCTGGATAGTTTAGATTCACAAAACAGCCCGGCAGATGGCGCTGCAACCGGTATATGGGTTATCTTTTTATCAATTTTTAAGTTCGGACAGGATGTCTGTCGGGTAGTTTTTAATAGTTAGCTAGTTTTTAATAAATACAGAAACAATCTAGTAAGAAAAAGTGTCAATACTCGATACACTTAATGTAATGATAATTGTGTGGTTTGTACAATAAAGAAACTTATTTACTTTGCATTTTTAGGTTTTTTTTTTTAATATTTTTCCTTGCGTGTAAAACCAAATAGACAGGATTCAAAAAGGTATAGCCGTTTTTGAGTTATAGCTGGAAACATACCTAATTTAGGTTACATACCCACAGCAGCGCCATCTTCAATTTCTCTGAAAACCCCTTGGAAAAACGCACAAAATTTTATCCAAATCGGTCCAGTTTACAGATTCCGTACCATTACGTAATACTTTACCAGGTTGTTTTAAGAGTTGCACCTAACGTAAGATTTCTTTTCATTTCACATTCACTGCAAGTTCTTTTTTTTTCTGATCGTGTAATGCTGTTGGTCAGAGTGACCATCACAGCGTCAACGGGCGGGGGGTTTGGGGCGAGCCGAAGCTCAGCCGTTCGCGAAGCCCATATCAGCGACACAACTTAGAGTTAATATACACATGCAATGTAATGTTTCAGTGATGTACGGACTACGGAACCTTCAAAATAGCAAGTATCTTTTGTGCTTAATTTTTTTTAAATAAAATCATAAGGAACTCTTCATCTGACCCTCTTCATCAGTTGCCAGCTAGTAAAGCCCAAATTTAACTGGGTTTTAATCCTTCTAACTACAGTAGAAAAAATTATTTTCCCCAAAGTCACAGTTTGTTTAAACCAAATCAAATAGGATAATCGAGTTAATTACAGAACCTCAAATAACGACCCATCCCCGTGCTGCGCGTTAGACGATGAGATAAAAGAACAGAGATGAGATGAAATAAAGGGATGATGAGATGAAAAAAAACATGATCCTTTGAGGCCAACGGCCTCTTAACGACAACCGTGCGCCCGAGCGCAGTGAGTCAGACGTCCTAAGGACGACCCCACAATAGGGTCCTCGACTGGGCTGCCTGAAGGACGGATTGTTTACCTCGGGGGCACCCTCCGTTGTATCGTGCAAAGTCAACGTTGAATTTGGAAATTGTTTATTGAAAATAAAAATGTTGACATTCTGTGACAACGGGCAGGGGGCAGGTCGAAAGATTTGTGACGTCACATACCAAAATTTATTTATTTTTTCTTTTTTTAACATACATAAAATAATGAAAAGAATAGGTGGTTTTCTTGATAATGTCATGTCTCACTAAGGGGGAGGGTTTCCGAAAATGGGACAACCCGTAATAAGCGCGCGCAGGAGTTAAAAAAATCGTAAAATTCGTGTAACCTTTATGCATAACCCCTTTGTCAGCCACAAGTGGACAGGGTTCTACGCACCGATTTTATTTTCAATTTCTTTAATTTTTTAAACACTTTATGGTAATTTTTCGATATTTTCTAAAATTTCCGGGAGCATTGCGTGCTCCCTCGTGCCCCCACAAAAAAAGCTCTGACCCCTGACTATATGTATCTTAAAGAATTGTTACCGATGTAGTCTTGCACGGAGAGCGCAGGGTCCATACCAAAAGTCATTTTTATGACGTCGCAAAATACAACTCCAGTCATCATACGGCTATGTAACTCTGAAATGATTTTTCAAATCGGACCAGTCGTTTCTGAGATTAGGCCTATTTTTTTCCACTGCATCGCAAACGCCCCCATACCATCTTTCCATATGGCAATGTCTAAGGCATTGCTTTGACAATCTCTATTATAACGATCTAAGTCATTCCTGCTTCTCATTATTGGTCTGTCGCGAGGTCAGTTTTCAATATGGGTTGTATAAAGTGGAGATTTTGGCCCAAAGATCATCCGACATGTGGCATGATAGCTGATCAGATCCACTACGGGTATGCGACCCCGGAGCACCTTAGCCGCTATTGTCGCTCCCCCTATACCGTCCGTGACTGTAGTATCCGCATCATTTCTCTCCTCTCCATCTACCTTTATATTCTTTTACTCCATCCCTTTCCCTTACTCCTGTCTTTCAAATTAGAGTTAGCGCCACGCATGTAGCCGAATTGGGCCGGCGTGTCCGGATACCAATACCTCTTTCTCACATAAGATTGGCGTGAAGTGGCGTCCAGGTGTCGTGGCCAGTCTCAGGGATCGTTTCCGACAATGGATCTGCATTATCTATGGACGGATATTGGTGTTCCTCGCAAATCTATGCAAACGAGAATTTGTTATTAGTATCAGTTAAAAAGATATAACAAAAGTATAAATATTACATACAATAATAAAATCATTTAGTTTAAATATATCGTATTCCTTATCAATTCGTTGTAAAGTAGGTTCGAATGTTTTCGTTCAATATCAAAATTAAATGACAACACCATCATCTAACCTTTTTCTGCAAAGAAGAGTTCGCCGGTTGGACGAAATTTGACCATAATCTTTATATTTCCATAATGTACGCGTATTTTAAAAATTAATACACAATTTGAGTTCTTTGTGCAACAAAATTGTTATATTCGGTTTAGTACCGAAAGTTTTCGCTTTACGTATTAATAAATAGATTATTTATTAAAAACTTTACAATTACTTCTTTAAAAAATTCATAGAATTCTTAGAAACCAATGGTTTCTAAGGTATTTCATGTGGCCCTTGTCTCCTCTCTTTGTGGCCCGCGTTTTGTAAATGGTAATCTAATTCTTATAAATAAACAATAATTAAATTGTACGATCACAAAGTTTTGTTATGATGTACTAAAATTTAGCATCTATACTAATATATAAAGGTGAAGAGTTTGTTTGTTTGCTTGTACACGCTAAACTCAGGAACTATTGTTCCGATTTGAAAATTCTTTCAGTGTTAGATAGCCCTCTTATCGACGAAGGATATATAGGCTATGTATCATCATAACTTTACGCGGACGAAATCTCACAGCTAATTTTTAATATCGCCTTATAATGTCGTCTACATAATTAGACACCTATGGCCAAATAATTATTTTACAAGTGTGGCCCGCCAACATGAAATTTCTTAACGATGCGGCCCTCGCCTGCTAAAAAGGTTGCCGACCTCCGAGTTAAAAGAGTGGCCGCACGCACTATACCACGCTCGTCGTCACTGGACATAAATGTTTTACGAGTTTTAGTGTACTGCAGTTTTGAGTGTCAGTGCTAGTGTTCCATACATAACTTTAATTACTTTGAACTATTCAAATTCGAGGATGATGGCACCCGAGACAGTCGTAACTGTAGATGTCAACAAACCAACATCGCAGCAGGCGCCTCCGCAGCAACAGCAAGGCGGCGCGCTGGACTGGATCAAAATCAACGTAGATTATTTTAAAACCCCGCCTGGTATACTGAAAGTCATTCAGCTGGTAAGTATATTGTTTATAATGTCACTCATTCTCGACGCGTAATTGTGTCGATGCTATATTATTAAAAATACGAGCTACATCGTTTCCTCGTTCATGCCTAGTATTTTTATTTATAGCTATAGCAATTGTTTTAAGAACAAGATCACGTAGCGAAACAATTGCGCTTTAGCAACTAGCATAATATTTGCATACCTAACAATTGTTTTATTTAATTACTGAACAAAAGTAAAACAATTGGAGTAGAAAAAAAGGTACCAATATCTTACATACGTGGTCAGTTTTATAAATAAATTAGTGTATTTTTAAGTTAATCACATAATTTAATTTAATTATATCCTGTTTGAAAGCAAACCTAAATCTGCAAATGAAAGTAGAATTAAACAAAGCTATGGCGTCGGGTAAAGAGCAAAGAAAGCGACATTGCAAGCTTTTAGGAATACTACGCAGCTATAAACAAACACCATAATGGGTCATGTTGACAATAACGTCAAGTTTGTCCTAAATTGTGCAAGGCGTGTGGACGTCTGGGGGTTTTAATTATCGACTATTTCGGTGGCGGATTTAAAACATGTGTCGTTTGCTATTTTGATTTCCGCCTCTGCCCTCTACCCACCTCTTACCCTAGTTCACAGTCAATTATTTTTTTATGGCAAGAAAATTTCGACTGTATGATACACTATTGTCTTAAGTACGTCACCTGGTTTACGTTTATAGTCTACCCGCGACTACATCCGCGTAAAATTCGGTAAAAACAATAGATTCAGTTTTAAGGGTGATGATATATAGCCTTCCATCAGAAGTTCCTGAGATTATCGCGTTCAAGCAAACAAACAAACTCTTCAGCTTTATTTATTAGTACAGATTCATAAGGGATTATTTCTTACAATTCGAACATTAAATTATTGAGCCTACTGGTAAGTAAACCCACTGAATTGATAGAAAAAAAACGTGGTAGTATAATGATTAATTTTTATTCTCGATAAAATTAAAAGACGTTCAGATTTAGAGCTCAGTTTAATTTGTAATAAAAGCGAAAATCGCTTGAAAAAAAAATTCTCTTTACAGACAAAACACGACATTTAATACTCCTTGTAAGGTGAGTTTAGCGATAAGTACTTTTTGTCGTAAAGTAGGTAGCTACGTTTGGTTTCAATGAGTGTTACAATACATATTTAACTTAATTGATACATTATGTATGCTGTCTCTTATTTCATGACTTGTCACGTACTTTAAAGGCTGATTTACACTTCTGTAAGTACAGCAACGAGTTGATTAAGCGGACAATTTTCTTTTAAGAGTTACAGATGATATAATACTTTTGTAATGTACAATATGCAAATTAAAATCATGTTAATATTACTTTTTCATTGTAATACACGAGTATTATTTTAAGCCAAATCCCTCCTCCTTAATGAACGAAACCAGAATCTATATTTTATAGCATTAAATCCCTTAAAATTATATCCTTAAAGGTAGAACAGACGGCGTGAAAAATCACAGGGTCCAATACAAAGGTCGCTGAATCGTACGAAGCCTGACCTTGGCCTGTTTTATAGACAAGACGTAGCGAACAGCCATGCAAGGATACGAAGGATGGGGTTACTTTTTTATTATTAACTATGGCATAAGAGAGGGGAGACCAATATGGTGTTTAGTAAATGGTCACTGCAGTATCCGGTACGATGTCTTTTACACTCTGTATATAAAAATGAATCCCAATTTACCCTGGTCACAGGATCACGGGTGAAGGGCTGAACTGATTTTGCTAATGTTTTTTTTTGTTGTGTTTCTTTTCATCCGGAGAAGGTTCTTATGAACGAGAAAATTGCGCGGAAAATTGCTTTATTAAATTATCTCTAATTTAACGGAGACGTGAACGTTAACGGGATCGGAACGGGAACAGAAACGGAAACGGGGACGGGTATAAACAGCGGTTAAGATGGAAATGCCGACTATCAGAAAGTGATGCTAAAGACAGGGTGAAGTGGAGACATAAAATCAGGAAGGTTGATCCACCATCATCTGGGATAAATAGATAGCTAAGAAAAGAGAGATAGAGAGAGATATTGTCTAACCTTTACTCGCACCAGTGATCTTATCTCGCAGCACGCCTTATAAAATGTAAGGAAAAAGGCTTTAAGATGCTCACCCTACAAGTGAAGAAGCGATTGAGCCATTTCAGGGGGCCGGGAAAGGAGGTTGAAGGGGTGGTACCCCGTAGGAGGGGGGGGGGGGGGTGCATTGTGGGTGAACAGACGAACGGACAGAGCGAAACTATAAGAGTTCCTTATAGGACTACGGAACTTTAAAATTCTATTTGTGTGTGCACAGCTATAAAAAGTGTATTTATGTGTGTGTGTACAAGTATAATAAAATGGCAAAGAGCGTATAAAGACACGCTTATATAGAAGGGTTCAGTATCTATTGTTGAATAACGCCCACAGCCACATCCTCAACAATCTAAGTGGACCCTGGTTCTAGACCGGGATAACGCTAAACTGAGGAAGATAAATCATTTTACATTCCTTCATGTAAGAGTAATTTAGGCATTATGCTGCAATTCCAAAGATCTGTAGGCAATACAATATGCTCTCAAAGCAAAATTCTGACATAGATATATTTCCATCCAAAATGAAAACGCTACATGCTTGTAGCCGAATTGGGCCTTTACTACTCCCAATAAACTAAGGCTTCACCGGCCGTTATATAAGTTGGAAAATGACGGGAACCAATTGGCATAATGGCGGTAACTAATCAGCCAAGTCAGCTGTCACCTACTTCCGCAAAGTGTTGCCAGCATTAAATATTATAAACGATCTACAAAAGATGGCTACAGTATTATTGAAAATTGTATTGAATGTTATTTACAAAATAGGGTGAAGAGTGCCCATATTTTTATTATTGTTACCTTGAATATATTATTTCCATACTGCCAAAAGTTGGCGTCAGCGAAGGCGTCATGTTTTCCCTATGGGATGGAGTTGTTCGTCAAATTGGCCATACTGACCTGTCTTGGACAAACAATCGATGCAAACATTAACATACTTCCTGATGAATCTAGTCTTGCGAGGAAACCAGCAACTTTCCTTAATCAGGGTGTCACATCGTCTTAATCCAGAATGACCAATGCAACTAGCTATTGGGAGTACAAATATGGCCAACAACCCTGTCGTACGATGAAGTTGAAAACCTTTTAGGATCGCAGCTGCTTGATATTGACATTTTGTAGATGTAGTATGATTATTTCCCTTAATGTCTGTGTTTTAGGTAACAGCCGCCTGTTATACACAAATATTTTTTTTACGAATATATAATTACATATGAATAATATACCCAGACTCGAGGCTAGCTAAAGTGTAACAACAAGTTGCTTGCTGGTCCTTCTCGATGACCTTTCAAAATCAAAGCAATATTTTAACATATTTGTCGATTACAGATACAGTTCGTATAAAGAATCTACGGGTACGTGACCCGGGAGCGCTTTAGCTGCTATTGTCACACCCCCTATACCGTCCGTGACAGTAGTGTCTGCATCCTTTCTCTCCTACCCATCTACCTTCATATCATTTTTCTCCATCCCTTTCCCCTACTCCTGTCTTTCTAATTAGAGGTAGCGTTACGCTTTTAGCCGACTTGGGCCGGCGCATCCGGGTACCAGTAGTGCCTCTCTCTCACATGAGATCGGCGTAAAGTGGCGGCAACGCTGGCACGAGTCTGTTGAGCCATTTCGGAAATTACCTGGAACAACAGACGGACAAAAATGTTTTACTTGCGTTTTTGTTACCCTTTCCGTGTACCTTTAAATCCTTTTATACCATCCCTTCCTTTAGTCCTACGCATTTATCTAATTAGAAGTAATACCGCGCTTGCAATCCGGTACCAGTACCTCTTTCTCACATAAGATCAGCGTGAAGTGGCGGCACCATGCATGAGAAGCAAAACTACTTTGCTTTAATCCGCGAATGATTGGAGGGAGCTCGCTTATATCTTCTCGGTGTATTTAAGCGGAGACGATGAGGCACCTTTTGTGCGACTGCGATCTGCTGGCCAGAATAAGAATGAATCTCTTCGGCATAGCCTATCCAAGGCCAGAGAACTACGGTTTCTTCAAGCTGCGCGCGATCCTGGAACTACTCACCTGGATCTTTGAGCAATGCAGCTGAGAGAACAAAGGGAGGGGGCGAGCACAATAGTTCCAACAGGGTCGAGGTGCATCCGATAATATAAATTTTCATCCCCTATTTGTATTTCACCCCCCTCCCCCACTTAGGGGTAAAATTTTTACAAATTTTAATGTCTTATAAATTGTAATTTATATCTAATCAACGGCCTAACAAATAAGTTTCAAACTGCTAACCTTAAAAATGATGACATTTCCAAACAACCATTCCTCCCCTTTTTAAGTCCCTTAAAATCTTTTTTTTCACATGAAAAACCCCTATATCCTTTCTCAAGCTCTAGACTACTTGTGTACCAAATTTCATTTAAATCAGTTCAATAATTTTTACAAGAAAACACGACAGACAGATAGAGTTACTTTTACGTTTGTAATATTAGTTAGGATAATAGGTAACGGAAAGGCAAACGATACAACATACATATTTCCTAAAATCCTATTAATATTAGATGTAATAATTTCATCAATTATTGTTCGGGTGAACGTAGATTAATCCATTTTATCGTGGATGAAGCGTTGTGTGATAATGGCGCTGATTTTAAGCACTATAATGAAAGCGTCAGTAATGAGATGGCTTTTAATATACATTCAGATAATTTTATTTACGAAATTAACTGATTAACAAACATAAGCTTACGCGGTTATGACCGTCAATACTCAATCAGACGTGTCACGTACCAAATATCACGTTATACTTTATCGAATGACAATGTTATTTTTCGTGTTGAATTTTGTACGTTGTTAAACGGCAAAAATGATGTTAGGCGTTATTGATTCAGTAATTTTGACGATGCAATTATATAAATACTAAATAACTAAGTATATAATTCCACTTCCCGTTATCGAATCTGGCACTAGGATTTCCGTTATAACACGACATAGCCGCATCGACTTTAGGCTCGTATAAATCGTCTTGATGAATACTTTGTCTATAGATGGTATGTAGGACTGACGATGGAGCTGGAAGGTGGCTATAGGAACTCCGTTATGATACGACGAAACCGCATCGAGCTTAGGCTCGTATGATTCATCTTGATGAATACTTTGTCTCTAGATTGTATCCAGGATATGATGATGGCTCTGGAAGGTGGCCATAGGAAGTCCGTTATGCAACTACGTAACCGCATCGAATCTGCGATCTTAACGAGTACTTTGTACTTAGAAAAAACCTACAAATCTTTTTTCTTCGTTTTTATTTTGGGTTTTAATTGATAGAGCCATAAATAATTCATTTGCGAAGTGAAAAACAGCATTGTTATTATTATTTGTTATATATACACATTATTAACCTTTTTCTATTGAAACCCTTTTTCTGTATATACTCAACCAAACATTGATAGCATTTTAATACCCATTCTGCAAAAAATACTGACAACAATTCAATTTACTCCGATGATTTAAAAAACGTATCATAAAATTCTCTTTTCTTTTTTTTTACTAAAAGCTTTCAGTAAAATTGGCAACAAACGTTAATCCTTTCGACAATACCAAAAAATTGCTCTCAATTCCGCAACGTAATGGTATTATCGTAAGAGTATGTAACCAGATTTGTATTACAAGCATTTTTAATAGAATACTAAATATAATTTTAATTGAGGAGGTTTCGGAGTCGACCTCTAGGTTAAATTATTCTTACCGCGACTGGGTCATAGATGGGTATTCTAACACTGTTTTACATATACTCCACCTTTTTCAATATTCGGATGGTAAGTAAAACAGTGGGTCCCGATTAATGCCACTGAGTGAGATTGTAGAAATTGTGGGGGTTCCGGGGATGACCTCAGACATCAGTCGGTTGTCTTCTCTGAAACTACAGCCACATCCTTTGGAATTTAAGCAGACACTCGCTAGGAAAAAGAAGAAGACTAGACATAATTAGTATGCCTAGTTTCGTCATTTAGAAAAAGAGTCGGAAAAACTCCACGGGTCCAGGGGTGGACTGAAATTCGGATCGTCCTTTTTTCGATGGAAAGGCGTCGTGGTATACCGTTGTTTACTTTTGTATATGAAACGGAAAAGTGGCCAAATGGACAGAAATTAACAGGGGATACACTTGATTATACTAAAGACACCAGCACCATCAGACGGCGCGGAGTTGATGACGATACGTTGCCAGCATTTGAGATCTGAATATGGTATGAGATAAATAAATTCATAAAACTATTAAACACACGGATGTCTGTTCTTAAGGTAGACAATTTAATGCCTGTATTATATAGATGGCAATATGGATGACAGCCGACAAGACAGATGATACACATATCTATTTTTAATATATAAATAATACAACCAGACTCGAGGAGGCAATCCGATCCAGAACCCCGGATCATAAGGCAGAGTCTCTGCTAACTGCGCCAACGAGCTAGTCATTATTTATTTACTTGAAGGTCTACTTATTTAGTTGCAATTGATTCCAAATGGATGCAAAGTAAGGCAGGAAATTCCTAGGAACTTTGTATATATAGAATTTTGAGTGCACAACGAGTTAAATAAGATTATGTATAATCATATCAGGGAAACAGTGTCTAAAGCAGGTGCTGTGGCTGAAACGGCTGTGAACTCCAAGTGGCGCAACTATGTTTCTCTTCGGTAAAGTTATTTGTGCCACTTGTGGTTAAAACTAATATGAAAGCGCAAGTCAAGAAAAAAATGTAAAGAATATTACCATACGTTTAAAGCTTATTTAGACGACCGGAAAGTTGACTTTTTTATGCTTAAAGAACTTATTTTCTTTGTCGTTTTTTTACAAGATAGGTTAGATAAAAAATATTTTGTGCTACTAAGTAGTAGTATAAGTAGATCTATTATTATCATTAATTATTTTTGATAATAATAGATCACCGTGAAGATGAATAATAGATTTACCTTTTCGATATAAACACACACCGGCAGAATGAACGAAACGAAACAAAAGGGAGAATATAATTAAAATAGTTAGTTTAAATTTAAATAAATAATCATTAAATATGGATTCAAAGATATTGGATAATCTTTGTAAGAATCGGGGTTCTCTGAGACAAACTGAACATCAGGCTGTAAATATGAAGGACTAGATATGGGTTCGCGTGAGTAGGGTTTACGAGTTGGAGTAGGATAAAGCTTTGATTCTAGTGACCACCATGGAAAAATATGGGAATACGGTGCAGCGTAGGGTTTGCAGGGAACGGCATTTTGCATAAAAGACGAAGGTGCGTACGGTTTTTGACTCAATGGTCCGTATGTGGTCGGTATTTGAGTCGATCGCTAGGGTAAGGTGCTCTTGTTGCGACCTGGTGATGGACGGGTGACCCAATCTAACACTGTATTACATCTGACATCCAACCGCCTCCGTGTTTCGGAAGACACGTAAAACAGCAGGACCCGATTAATGTCACTAAGTCATGAGATTGTGGAGGTTCCCCGAAAATGACGTCAGACGGCAATCGGTCATACTCGTTCCGCCTGTGGAACGAGTATGACCGCCCTACACCTGGGTAGTCCTTGACAAATACTTTCTTTAATGAATTATGATTTACATTAATACATGTAAACGACATTTGTTATGAAAAAATAATACGACTAAGGTGCCATCTGATCCTTCTCGCGCACATATCTCAGGTGCTTCGGCTGGATTATCATTGCCAGGTGCACTGCCATCGTTATCACTACCTCCGTCATTGTCATTACCTCTACCTTCACCACCTCCATTGTAAATCAAATTCATAATTAGCACAAATACCAGCTATAAATAAAGCTTTTTTATCTTTAAGCCAATATTTGTTTTCATCTAACAAAAAATGTGACTAATGAAATGTGGATAGCGCGATTTAAGTTAAAATTCAGTAGTGTTTTGCGATAATCCATTAATTAGGCATTTGATGATTCTGCACACATACCCCCCCATAGTTATGATTTATTTCTCTCTTTTGTTTACATTTATTTTCCTTTCTTGCTCGTAATGTTTAATTTTGGCATACAAAGCAGCGAGAGGCCCCCCACATTACTCTTTAAAAAGAAGTATAATTTCTATAGTGTGTAAATTTTCAAAACTGTCATTGGGGGTACTAAGTGCCCCCGGGTACCCCCCACAAAGAAGTTCTGCATATACCTAGGTTCACAAGGACATATTTGTGGTTTCTATCTGTGCCAAGTCGTTGCACTCAAAATAATTTCAGGGCACGTATAGAATTACCGCGGTAATATTGTCGATGCGGTTTAAATAGTGCGTCATGGGTATTTGATCTTTCCAACGACATACATCCAATTTCAAAAATTGTTGTGCATCTTACACTAAAATATATTAAAAAAAAATGATTTAAATTCAGCACGGCACGTTCATACGACTCTACTTGAGTCAGATTGTTAAATTACCCTTGTGAATATAGTCCACGAAGATTAAGAAAATCGGTCGGTGTTTTATGGGCCCCACAATCAATGTAACTCTGTTACGGCACCGATGCCCAACAATAAGATTAATGCGTTGTTGAAATATCACAGTATTTTCCACTCACATCCTGTGTAGGTTTAGGAGTGCGCTCTTTATAGTGATCACTAACACTCGCCTTCACTGCCAGTGTTCTCCCCTGCCTAGCCAAATCTGGTATGATCTTACTAGTGTGGCTTTAGATGTCCTTTTTAGTCTAGAAGTCTTTTAGTAGGTTGTATAGGGATTTTGCTGGTATACCCCTTGCTCTTACCTCGACCGCGTATAAGCTGTGATGTGGTCCTTCCTTCCTTCCTTCCTTCCTTCCTTCCTTCCTTCCTTCCTTCCGCTCGTAGATAATTTTTGTAATGACAACTAAACCTGCTAGTTGATACTGTTGTCGGAATATACTTCAAGTATATACGTTTCTCGCTAAAACGCAAAAACGTCTGGGCCCCTTGGAAGTGTGGCTGTTTTATTTTATTGGCATTATTTCAGGGACGAACCGAGGGACAGAAAAAATCATAGGAGTATTTTGAAAATACTAAAAAAAAATTGGGAGTTGGTAACTTTAGACTATACCGAAAGAGAACAGAAGTAAGTGGCCAGAAAAAATCAGTGCAGGTCGCATATTGCACAATACAAATCCGTACTAAGTTCGAAATGCAGTTTACGGACGATAAAATTTTGACGTGATGACGATCGTGTTTCCCTATCGCTTATTCCGCGCACTCGCTTGCACGCTCAGCTCAGGCGGAACGTGACAATCAGTCATGGTTTTTTCGGCAGCCGGCGTTCATCATTTATAAATACTATTGACGTGGGAATTTTCGAAAGTGCCACCAGGATTTCCTAATTACTCAAATTAACCTACTGTAGATATCGTAACTATTGTAACGATATTTTAAAAAAGATTCAAATAGCGGTCACTCTGTAATTCCACCAACATAATTGTATAGTAAACACTAAATTAATAACCTTAAAAATCACGTATATAATGACAAATGAGACGCAAAGTTATACTATACGTCGCCGCGCCAGTATGATCTCGGTTGTATCGGGAGTTTGTTAAAAGTTCAAGACTGGTTTTAAGACCTAGTTGATTTTATTTTAGAGGACTCCGAACCTTAATACAACTGGATAGAGATAATTTTCGCTGTTGGACGGATACGTTAAAGTTCGATGCTAACTAATGTTGCGCAGATGGACAGAATGTCCGATCACGAGTACAGAATGAATGGTTTGATGTGACGCAGTTTATATAAATGACGTCTATTGTGTGTCTTGTAATAGATTGCTCTACGTCACAATGACGTGGTCATGAAGGTGATGTGAGGGAGAAGATAAAACTAATAGATTGTAGAAACCTATGTTTACATTCCCCCACTTGTTTATCTGACCAGTGGAAATAGACAGGAATGAGTATATTAATTTGGTTACATTTCAACTAAGATTAAGAAAAGGCTGTTGCTTAATCAGTGGTCGGCATTTGAGTCGATTGCCAGGTCAGCGGAGATTTGTGGCTTAACTCTGCATCTTTTACCGCATGTATCATGGGGAGTGTTCCGAGGAATTGTTCGGACTAATACCGGCAGCTGTATTCAACCACAAGATATATCGCCAGAACTTGAAATTTGACCCTCACCACCTTGATGTCCTGAAATCCACAACCGTGCGATTCTCATGAAACTTCTTACCTTGCACAATTCCCCTGAGGAATCAATTACCAGTTTCGATATTACCGAACCGATAAGACTCAGGGACGCCTTTTGTAAGCCCTCTGGTGTTGCAGTTGTCCATGGATAAATATTCATGACGCAACTCCCACTACACCCCATAAATATAATATATATTATATTTATGGGGTGTAGTGGGAGTTGCGTCATGAATATTTATCCATGGACAACTGCAACACCAGAGGGCTTACAAAAGGCGTCCCTGAGTCTTATCGGTTCGGTAATATCGAAACTGGTAATTGATTCCTCAGGGGAATTGTGCAAGGTAAGAAGTTTCATGAGAATCGCACGGTTGTGGATTTCAGGACATCAAGGTGGTGAGGGTCAAATTTCAAGTTCTGGCGATATATCTTGTGGTTGAATACAGCTGCCGGTATTAGTCCGAACAATTCCTCGGAACACTCCCCATGATACATGCGGTAAAAGATGCAGAGTTAAGCCACAAATCTCCGCTGACCTGGCAATCGACTCAAATGCCGACCACTGATTAAGCAACAGCCTTTTCTTAATCTTAGTTGAAATGTAACCAAATTAATATACTCATTCCTGTCTATTTCCACTGGTCAGATAAACAAGTGGGGGAATGTAAACATAGGTTTCTACAATCTATTAGTTTTATCTTCTCCCTCACATCACCTTCATGACCACGTCATTGTGACGTAGAGCAATCTATTACAAGACACACAATAGACGTCATTTATATAAACTGCGTCACATCAAACCATTCATTCTGTACTCGTGATCGGACATTCTGTCCATCTGCGCAACATTAGTTAGCATCGAACTTTAACGTATCCGTCCAACAGCGAAAATTATCTCTATCCAGTTGTATTAAGGTTCGGAGTCCTCACATATAGTATTTGCTAGTTACAAAACAATCATTAATTATGTAAGACCCTGAATTATTCAATATTAGCTGGTCATTAGCGAAATGATCACATGTTTACATCCGTACCACTAACTAATGAAATAATGCGTAATTAAGTGCCCTAGAGCAGGATGGTAGGATGACAGGAGTTACCTTATATGCAACTGCAACGTTTAAAAATCTTTAAATATATCTATTCTACTTTAGAACGCCCATAGATAGACATATAAAACTTGTGTAGTATTAATAAATAATATTTCAAAAATATCATTCGATTCTTATAAATGTAATTTTTTGAGTTTTCATCGTTATTCTAATTTTAACTTACATTTCCTATAAACTGGTTTTCAAATAAAAAAAAAGAAAAAGAAACGTCTTTCGTTTTGAAATTTGGTTGACACATTTTATATTTTTCATTTAAAAATATTAAACATTAAATGTAACTTAATTGTTTGGCTCATATTTTCCTTGTCTGTCCGCGGCAGATCCAATTTAATTGTAACTTGACCGCGCAATTAAGAAAAGGCTTTCTAATTCTATCCTTAGTAACCGTATATTAAAGATGTTGTTTCTTTGTTTCAGATGTGAAAAGAAATGACAATAAACACTAGTTCACTAGTTCACTAGTGTTTATTGTGTACAAAATTATATAAAATGAAATAAAATAAAAATTGGTATGTTTAATATATAGTCTTTCCAACTTTTCGTTTCTTTTAAACATTCCATTAAATAAGGGAAAGAAACAAGATACACAGATTTTAAATCCACATAGCGGTTTTCGTGTTTTAGCGAGACTAAGGAAAAACTGAAAACTGGCAAGAGAGCGCAAGACCGACACAAGTTGCGCGAAATCCTGTCGGAAGCCAAAACTCATTTTGGGTTGCTGAGCCGCTCCAGTAAATAGTAAGGAAAAACGGTTGATTTATATAAATACAGATTATTCTTGTAATAAACGTAAAGACGTAGTTAATAATCTGGCTTTCTTATTATCAAAGTAGTTCACTATATATCATGATTAACACGGATAATACTGCAGTATTGAATAGTTTAAATCCGCTATGCAACTGCTATTCGCTGATAACGCCCCCTTTAATACTTCCTAAGCCCCAGCTAGACATTTACGCAACTATTCCAGAACTATTTTGCAATAGTTTATTTAATCATCCATGTAATCTCTTAGAGTAGATATAATATAAAATAAAAAATACCTAACAGTAGACAACGATTTCTACGACATAAATTTTCTATATATTGATGTTGAACGAATGGACATTCCTGAGATACCACCGTCTATACAATAAATATATACATAATAAATATATACAGGACTATATGACACACGGACGTCTATTCCTAAGGTAGATAACTTAATGCCTGTGTTATAGGCAACAGCCGCCTGTTATACACAAATATTTTTTTAGAAATATATATTTCATTCACAGCCTTCGATACGTTAGAAAGTATACCCATGAGTCATAATAAAAAAATAAACGCCGCGTCTACGGCATACCTATTGACGCCTTTTACTCGTGTAAATGTACTGCAAATGCCCCTCGCTTTATGAATGTAATTTTGCTATTTATGTAAATGGTGTATATAATAGAATGTATTCACAGAATGTATATGACATTCTGTGAATACATTCTATAATATTCATATGTATTCTTCATACATGCAACTTATCTTTTGATTTAAATTAATTAGCTAATAGATGAACCCAACCTCTTTATTCTTATAATGGTTTTTATGGTTCCGTAGTCCTACAAGGAACCCTTATAGTTTTGCACAGTCCATCCGCTCGTCTTTCCGTGAATAAGATATCCAATCAGATAGGGAACACTTCTATATAAGCGTTCCTTGATATTTGATTTAAATTAATTAGCTAATAGATGAACCCAACCTCTTTATTCTTATAATGGTTTTTATGGTTCCGTAGTCCTTTACGTGTTTTGAAGTGTCTGCTTGACACATCATAATATTTTTTTCTATAAAACCATATATTATATAAAGGGTCCCTCTTTAAAGACCGGCATCGCAACTGCGAGCCTCTTGACTGTGCAGATATTCACAGGCGTCGGTAGTCACTTAGGTGAACCACCTGCCTAGTTGCCCCTTGCAATGTGAAAAAAACAGCATGTGCATATTAACAATAATGAAGTCGAAAGATTGGCAGATTGTGAAAGTCTGCTCAACAATCTACGCGTGCAAGGTCGGGAAGGGCCGGCGCGTTCGGGTACCAGTACCGCTTTCTCACATAACATGAGCGTGTAGTAACGGCAATGCTGTCACATCAAGTGATGGTATTGTTGTCACGTTTCGTACAGTTTGTGAGAGTTCCTAATGGACTAATAACGTCATTATGGGCTGGCAACGCATCTCTGTTAGCCTTCTGGTGATACAAATGTCCATGCGCGTCGCGCCGGTACAGTCACTTATGTGAACTGTTTGTTACAATTTTTCTTTTTTTACTGTCCCATCATCTTCCACCACCTAAAATTTAATTCCAACGTGAAGAATTTCGAGTTTCTACATCTAATAGTTTAAAAATCCTAGAAGGGGCGAACACTTTGCGGGTATACAGACGGATAAACGGACGGACGGACGAACACAGCGAAACTGTAAGGATTCCTTGCAGTACTACTGACACTTAAATTTGGTTCACACGCTCACAATGCTTTTAATCTTAGATCCATTTATTGTGAAAGCGATTTGCCGCTTCGCTGCGGCTTGCGGGGAGCCTCAAGGCACCCGCGATAGCCGTCTGGGTGGCCTTGCATCCGACATAGAACGCAGCTCGGCGGTTCCTCGGTCTGAACCGTTCGGGGCCACTCTTTGGTGCTATGTTCCCCCAGGCACTTTACGCACCTGGGGAGATCGTAGCAGAACCGGGCTGAGGTGTCTTATTGATTAAATATAAATAATACTTGGAATCTTAGGGTTTATTCATTCAGAAAATAAGTCTGCACTTTTTTTTCGACTAACGTTGTTATTATGCGTACAGAAGCTGGCAATGCCATTTATATGTGCGCTAAAAATGATATTAGTTAAAACAGAGAGAGGCGTGAAGCGGCGGCAATCCTGTCACGTCAAGTGTTGGTATTGTTCTAGCGTTTCGTTCGGTTTGTGAAAGATCCCGATGGTTCAAACCCTATCCTTAAAGACTTGCAACACATGATGCATAGAGCTTTTGAGTATATATAGAGCTTTAGAGTATCTAAAATTTGTATTGATGTCTTATAACGACAAACATTATTGCAATATAAGTTTGACTCTGTAAGATATACATAGTAAATCTAATAAGCACTCTGAATTCTGTTCCTATTTGTATTATCAAGAAAGAAATAGTTAAATGCATAAATACGACTTAATGCTTTATGTAGTCCATGCTTCTTATCGTAGCTGGGATAGAAACCTAACAGTGCTTAAAAGATAAAATATGAAGAATGAAGATATGAGGAAGAAAAAAAGATCTCATCCGACCTATATAAAGTGGGTATTCTGAATAGGAGCGAGCTCGGCTAAATCTTCCGTCTGCACAACAGTTTGAAACAATAATGCCTACCCTAATGGTACCAGTTTTCTTTTTATGTTATTGTTTGTTTGCTTGTTGGCTTAACGTCACTTTATGCTGCTATGGCTAATCGGACGATGCTACAGTGGGAGTCTTTAATTAAATTTCCTAAATAATTAGGATAGGGTTCTTTAACAAGTACTCGACATCGTACGCATTGGTGCAAGAGGACAACATTTTGAGCAATATTTACATTAAAAAAAACATAACATAAATAAATAAGTATAAATGTGAAAACTTGTTTTGTTTCTTTTTTTTTGCGATTTTCTCTAAAACTAAGCAAAAACGAGCAAATCACTAAAGGACTTTTTGTATTAGTTTTTCGGTCCCCTATAAGTTCCTGAAGTTTTGCCATTTAAATTCGGGACACCCTGTATATTATTGTTGGTTCTCAACAACTCCAGTATAA
>JANCMC010033638.1:0-10476 GCA_024363005.1 Charaxes varanes
AAAATATTCTCTGAGATTGTACACTTCGCGATTGTGTAGAGTTTTGGCACTTAAAAAGCCACGACCTCCACACTTTTTATTTATTATTATTATTAGGGAATCCAAAGACGTTGCCTTGTGCAAACGTTGTTTTCAGGCGTCCATAAATCCGCATCGCAGCAAAAGCATTACCGACGCGTCCGTACTCTTAATATAGAAAGCCATTTAAATGTGACTAGGGATCTATCCACCCCGACGGATGTATCGCGTTCTAAACCAAAATTTTCGACGCGGCGACAATGCCGATACTGCGATACGTGATGATGAACTCATTCGGAATTCCGTACTGTGGACGAACGGCGCACAGTGGTTCAAACAGAACAAGCTAACGAGTCAAAATTATTGATATACTTGAGATATTTTGCTTCGCAAAACTTTTTTTTATTATTTATGTACTAATAAAAATATACATAACAACAAATAGGAAAATCAAAGTACAACGGATTAACTTATCCCTATATGAGATCTCTTCCAGTTATCATTGAGTATAGGATAAATAATTAAGAGTAAAAAAGCTTTCTTATGCGTTTGTTTTTTTTTTTTGGGATCCACTGTGAATTTCTTTTGTAACTGCTATGACGGAACTTCTATCGCACCCCGTATGCTCATAAGGAACAGTTATGAGCGCGCAGATAGATCTTTGAATTGCATGTTGTGCATTGATTCGCTATTTGCCTGCGTGATATTATACCCGATTTTCTACTCTGATGCTCCACTTTATTATTTATTTATAGGACTGACTTGTAGATGTGGTATCTAGGTAATATAAAGCCTCATGATGACTGCATTCCACTAAGCGATCGCAACACTCAAAACATATCTACAGACGTTTCTCTTGTTAACAGCGATCGTTGAGGTCGTGGCGAAAACGTCACTGATGACGTCATTACTTTTACTCAAACCGCAACGCCCGATGTCCAAGAAGCGGGAACTCTTGGGCGATGTCAAATTGACAATCTTAAAACTTAATCTTGTCTTCATTTGACATATTGTATCAATATTGAAAGCGCCCCTTATACTGTTCCACTCGCGTTTACGATCACAACACTCGAAAACAAGTGGAATGGGAAAAATTGCGATCGCTTATATTGGGACGCAGCAAATGATGTCAAAGCGAAATCATGACAACCGCATTCTATATTAATTGTCAAATAGAACAATATATTGTCGTTGTCCCAAGCATGAGAAACGCAAAACAGTTTGTCGGCGAATTTCGTTCAGCCGGCGATCTCTAACACATCTAAACTTTCCTCATGAATCACTTTATCTATTGGTGGAAGCCGCATGATGATCCTTTCAATAATTTGAAAGTCTTTCGCGAACAGACAGACGCGGCGGATGATTTTGTTTTTTAATATGTAAAGATAACAAAATTCCAAATGCAATACTAAATTTGCCTATATAGATTTACTATAAACAACATGTTAAAAACAAGTTTATTTGTAAGGTGTATTATGCAGCCAATGAATATATTAAAGAGAATGCTTGAAGTTCACTCCAGCTTTATACTTTGTAGTTAACATGCTAATTTATTAAACTCATTTTGTAAAAACAATTTTAAAAAGTGGCTAGAGAGAGTCTTGTTGATTCTTCTTGTTGTTCAACTTTTCCGAATCAGTGGTAGCTTTTAAAATATTTGATGATTCAAAAGAGCTTATTAAAGTTTACTGAGATAAAACATCTTTTAATTTGATTTATATATAAAAGGTATATTTGGAGGACTATATCTATTTAAAATGAAAGAAAAACACCAATGTAAATAAAATTTAATTTTCTTGTTAAAAGTTTTAATAAACTTTTTAATTATATGATCTTAAGAATTATGTCCTTCAAATAAAAACCTATCTCTCTTAACAAATCTTATAAAACTTTTTTGGCTTAATTCATTAACTAGATGTTTCCAATGTCTCTATTTCTTTAATTATGTCATTTTTCTTTGAGATTTTTTCCTTTTGTTCTCTATCAAGATTTTTGAGAGTACCTGACTTTATTTTTTCTTCCAATGTTTCAATTTCTCTTAATTTCTTTTTTAAGTTTTTCAGCCTTTTAACCGGGTCTGATTGTGTTGTAGCATTAGGTGTAGGGGACTGACTGCTAAATGTTGGTTCTATTATTTCACATTTACCAAGCTTATCTGCTGCTTCTTCTACAGCTGAAACACATAAAAGAACAAGGTTTTTTCTATACATATCATTTGACTATAATTCATAAGCATTTTAAGGCAATGATCAGATATGAAAATATAATATTATACACCACAATAACATTGTTACAAATAACAAGCTATCTATTTAGACAATTTTTTATTGTAAGAAATTGATTAAATTTCTATTTCACTCATATATTTATATCTGTCTACTGAGAAACAGTTTAGGAGGGACTTTCCTTTAATGTAGGTATATTAATAGCCAAGCGGAATTGATGATTTATAAACGAAATTCTAATACTATTCTAATACCTGTTTTCTTTTTCTTCTTCTTCTTCTCAACATTGACTATCATGCCTGGTATATGTTGATTGGCTCCCTTCTTAGATTTTTTCACCTCTGCAACTATTTCTGGTGTAAGACCAACAGGAAGGCCTGTGTTCTGTCGAGATTTAAATTGTTTACCTTTACTCTCATACAAAGGCACTTCCTCTTGTGGTACATAGCCATCTTTAATTCGTCTTGGTTTTCTCCAAGTTCCATCTGGTCTTTGAGTAGCAGGTATGAATTTGGAACCTGAAATAAATCAAAAAATCAACTGACTACTAAGTAAATATCCAATCATAAAGTTGATTTATTTAAAGTTTCAAAACTGTTACTTATTTTATATTATTAATAACATTTAAAAAACATTGTGGCACTAAAAAAATTCGATTCTTCAGAAACTACATTTAAACTATTTAAAATAGTTGTAAACTTTCTACACGACAACTATGGACGCTATTAATTAAAGCGTTCATTGAACTAATATATAAGAACTAATATGTGCAGTATGGTAAGCTCTTAATTAAATTAAAACATTTACGTTTTACTTAATGAACGTGATTACCTTTCATTAATTAAAACGCTAAAATGTTATAAACATTGCCATATTGATTAGTTGTATGTATTAAAAGGATTATTCATTAAAAAAAAATAACTCTCACCATCGGCATCGTGCTCATAAGCAGTGGTAGCCATTACTTATCATGGGCTATGGTCCACAAATTGTAACTTTGTAAAGAATATTTTATTACTTCCAAGATACAAACTTGTTAATTTCGACTTGCTATTTTCGAACCATTTCGCTTCAAGTATTTTGACAGTGTTGACTCTGTCACTGCCATTGTGTATATCATAGATTATAGTTATACACGGGTATGTTCCGATATACGCTGCGAGCACTGGTGACAAATTCGTTCCGTCGTACACTACCGCAGTACCCACAGATGATGTCAGGAGTTCAGGATTAGAGCTTTAATAACTCCATGAATACTAAAATATTAAAAATATTAATTTATTATAATACTGTCATATTAACCTATGCCACACTATAGCTTCAAATATTTGGAAACTTCGTCGATAACTGAGTGTGGCGGAGGCAGCTTATGGAGATTAGAATATAAGGAGTATTATCTCTTATAGGAGAAAAGTTGAATAAGTGTCCAACATAATAGCTCAAATAATAGTTCAAACACCGTCCAGAATGTTGCTTGTGTAGATATATGGTATGCGTGAATGTAATAATAGTAGTTGAATTGATTACATAGAATAACCTTACAGCATGGCCAAGTTGGTGAAGGTAAATGTTATGCCGGAGTCAGACATAGCTCAAAGTGTTTTTACATGTTTAGTTCTACAAAACTTTGCGCAGCTTCACAAAGTCCCTGGCCACACTACATGATCATTCAAATCAAGCTATGTCTCGCTCCGGCATTAAAACATGGATTAAAATCACGATGAAGCAGATGCGGCGTCCTCCTTTATTTTCTTAATTCGATGGACATTTTTAATATATAGAAATGTTATTCCTTATATTCTAATCTCCGTTGGTTAGAGGAACACAATTCAAAGTCACGCGACCCATATTAATCTGCGTCTTGGAGGTATTGCTACTAATCTGCTATCTGTGGTTTATGAAGGTAACGAATATCGATATCGAAGTTTAAAAAAAGTTTACAACACTTGTTCTTAATCCTTATTACTTGCACTGATATTTTAAAAATTACAGAACCTATACTTGTTTCGATGTCTGTTTTTTAGGAATTACTATTAAATTTTGTGCTTTTTGTGTGAATAGATTTAAAAATAAGGAAAAATATGCCTTTACCAAAACGTAGACGGATGTTTACACCGAAGAAAAATAGTAAAGTAAAATCTGCAACTAGAGGCCTGGAAGAACATAAAGGTACATATATTTTTTTCTTTGAAAGACTGACTGGTCTTTATTACTTACGGTTCATGTTTAAAAGACAAGGTTTCTCGCAAAAAATACGTTTTAAAAGGAAAACTTACAGCTAATTACTAGCCAATTAAAAGCTCACACAAATAGTAATATAACAATATTGCAACCAAAGTTCTCAATTGCTTTGGTCAAGATGTTCAAATCATACTTTAGTAAAACAGAAAAATCGAACAAAAGTTATTAAGCAAGAAACAATTATATTTTCTCATAACGAAAATGTTATTACTTACAGAACAAACAGATAGTGAGGTACTTACTGCTCGTGGGCGCCTAAAAGGTGCCCTAATGGAAGTGATGGAACCATCCATTGAAGAGTCTGATAACTCTTCAGAACATAACACGCCTGTGAAAAGAGAAAGGCGAGTAGTATTTCACCAACTTGCAGCAAAAGAAAGGCGAAGATAGTGGTGATTCTACAATTGAATAGTCAGATTTTTGTAAAATACTTGAAAAAAATTTCTTTTCTTTAGGTGCCAACTACATATAATGATAGAATGTCTTAAAATACAATTAAATCTTTTTAAAGTATTGATTTTTCTAATACTTTTATTTTATGAAAAACTTGAAATAAAGCTGTGATTTATTATATTTTCATTTGTATATTGTTTTGCTTATTTGTGTCCCTTAAAATAGTTTATATTAAACTATAACATTTGTAGAAATTCAAGTCAAGATCAAAAATTATCATCAGATGAAGAAGATAAACCAGCTAGAAGGAAGTCACCACAAAGGCAGTCATATGTGCTAAAACTCTTTGATAGGAGTGTTGATCTATCACAGTTCAGTGAAGATTCCCCGCTCTATCCCATCTGCAGGGCCTGGATTGCTAATCAACCAAAAGCTAATTACAATGACATTGGGTAAGAAGCACATTTTATCTCATAATAATAAAAACTTTGTTACAGTTACATTCTTTAAAGAGCAGCATTACACCTACACTTGGGTTGTGGTCGCCTCACTGATATGTTTTCTTCCTCTGCAATGTTATAGACTCAGCATCCGCACAATGAATCCGTGGAATGTTAAGAAATTTGTCTCTCCAGATAATACGGGTGCAGCTACTATGTTAATAACTGTTATTCAAATCCTTGTGTAAATATGAAAAAATAATCCTGAGATGCCAGGTCATCAATTGCCCTTCCTTTTAGCCTATCTTGACATAGTTACAATTTCTGTAGCTGTGGTGACGTTACTATTTAAGTTATAAATTTTTGTTGTGTTAGTTCACTCATTGCTTTATAGTAAACTTAGTAACTCCCCAGTTTTAATTGATAGCAGTGTAAAGTTTAACAATGCTTTAAGAATAAAACCTTTTTTCCAGTAAAAAGAGACAACAATCTCCACCCCCAGAGGACAGTATAGACTTACCAGGTCCCGAGGGACCACCCATATCAAGAATACCAAATTTATTACCTGAACAAAAAGCTTGCAGCAAAGATAATATAAATTTGAATTATGTGAGTGTGAATGGTTTTATCATCTCATACTGACTGTGCTTAGCTTATAGCATACCCTCACACACATTTTGCACTTTTCTAAGATAATTTTATAGTTCTAATTTTATCTAGTATTAAATAAAGACTACACACAAAAATATTTTCAGCCTTAATATTAAATTACACTCAAACACAAAATCACAGCAACAAAATGGAAATATATATATATATATATATATACCATTTGTCAGGATTCTGCTCAAAGGGTTAGAATAGTTTTTGTATCTATTTACCAACAAGTCTGTACTACATTATTTTGATTTACCTCATAAGATTTAGCTAGCGCACACAAAGCGCACAAATATATGTATTCTACAACATCACATTTGAGATTCTCTGCTTTTAGCTACTATAATATGCATGTATTATACATATAAACATTCTCCAGAATACTTTGTTCATTGATAAAAACTGCATTTGAATTTGATGCATAGTTTAAAAGATTATGGTTTACATGGCAGGGAAGTGACTTCATTTTATGCTATGTAATGGATAAATATATTATATGTAGCGAGAGGCGCCTCCCCCCAGCAAAGACCAGTTGCTGCAGTGGCACCTTTCGCGCTGGGCAGCAGTGCGCGGCGCGTGGTTGGAGCGTGCAGCTGCTCTAGAGTCCCGATACCACCATACGCAATTGCTGCTTAACAAGATCAATGCCAAGTATGTTTTACATAACTTTGTATATATTTATGTTCTCAAGGTGATCATGATCACTTGAAAATAGCTTCAAGTTAAAAAAAAACAAGGGTTGTCTGCAAAGTTAGCTTACGAATGATAATTTTACGTGATAATACCGAGCGCTTAAGTCATTCTTGTCTATCTATCGATTGTTACGCGCTCTCGCTTGGATGTTAGCTCAGGCGGAACGTGACATTGAGTCATACTTTTCCGTGCGTGCGGGCGTTCATTGATTTATAAAAAGTTATCACGACAAAAAACCCTTTCGAAAACATATTTTTTGTCATAATCATCCTAAAAACAGACAGATGTCAACCACCACTTTTATTTTTGATTATAGTCCACTGAAATCAAATTTAACTAAATTATTAAAAAAAAAAATAACTTAAAACCTTTCTTGAAATTTACATCAAAGTTAAGGATACTGTATTGAAATTTATTGTTTGAATTTAATTAACTTTCTGATTATTTGCTTTTCAGCTCCCCCTAAGATGGGAAATTGTAGAACCTATGGGATCTCAGAAAATTAACTAATCTTATTAAATATCTACATTTATAATATTTTTTTGTATAATTGATTATACTCAATTTCTGTAGTTAAAAATTATGACTAACCAAATATGTAGCAAGTGTTTGTAAATTAATAAAAAAAATCATTTCATATGATAATTTATTTTACAATATAAATTATGTTTTTAATTACGTTTTTCTTTTGCAACCCTGTGATCATTTTGTGGACATTCTGCTTGCTTGTGTCCTTTTTGATTACACTTGTAGCAGGACTGAAAAGAAATTAATTTAATTTACTACTTGGACTGTCTTGACTGTTATAAACGTTATTCATGTCTTTTAAACTTATGTAGTACCCCATAAAACATTTTTATCATACTATATTTCACTTTGTATATACAAGATGGGTGACCCATTCTATCACCGGTTATAAAAATACGACGTCCTCCGTATGTCAGAAGGAATGTAAAACAGTAGGTCCCGGGTGATGACACTGAGTGACATAAGTCATAAGATTGTGGGGGTTCTGGGATAAGTTCAGACAGCAGTCATCTTAATGAGTTAAAATGGCAGAAAATGTAGCTATGAGGTGAGCCTCATAGCCACATTTTCTGCAACTTAAGGCGACTCTGGTTATAAAGATTTTATACTAAATCACTTAAGTAATACCTTATTTCAAAATTAATGTCATAGTTTTGTCAATTATTAAGGCATTTTTATGTATGTATAATATAACCCAAAGGTATGTAATGAGCGTATTGCGTTATCTACTTTGACGAGATTATTCACGGACCCTAGTACTAGATCGGGATAACGCCAGGTTAAAGAGGATTTAATACTAGAACACTTAAGAGAAACTTTACTTCATAATTACTCTCATAGTTTTGTCGATTATTAATAAGGCATTTTTCTGAAGGACCCCAAAGCGATGTAATCAGCATATTGCGATATTTAGTTTGACGAGGTTATTCACGGACCCTCATACTAGACTGGGATAATGCAAGATAGAAGAAAATTTACTACTACATCACTGAAGTAGACGTTTATTTCAAAATGAATGTCATAGTTTTGTCGATTATTAAGGCATTTTTATGAAGGTATAATAGACCGATGTAATCAGCATATTGCGTTATCTAGTTTGACGAGGCTATTCACCGTCGTTTGCAAGTAAATTCCTGTATTTACCGGGATTGCTTTTGCGTGCCCGCCTCTAATATAAATATTAAACGAATATTACGTTGTTTGTGCACTCGTCTTAATACTTTGAAAGTGTTGAATAATTCAGTATCACAAGACTTAAGGTGTCTTCGCACTCCACATTCGGATGGAATGGATTGCCGAAAACAATTGTTTCTTCTACCTCCGCAGTTGTATATTCTTTACGTGCTCATTTTCATATCGTTTTTTATCGGCTTCGCTTATTTATGTCACTCGCATAATCTATACATCTACTATACAGCTGAATAAAATTGTTATTACTTACGTTAAAATTGTACAGGTTGACAAGTAAGACATTTAGAATACTTACTTATTGAGTACCCTGCTCGGTTTTACGGTCATTCTTCTCCTCCTTGCGTCGTTTTCGTCAATGCTGTGGGTCGTGACCTCAAATGGCTTTTTACGGTCATTACTTCAGATCATTTAGAAATAAATGTACGTACTAGAACTTTTGTCTGACGTGCCATAAAAAAATATAAATATTTTACAAAACATACGGCCAGTGTCATGTTTTACGAAAAAAAAAACACAAAGGAGATTGGCCTGGCGAATAGCAGACGATCCAAAATTCGGGCAAGACACGGTGTCTTGCCCTATACATATTTTGTATCTAGTTAAATCGAACGTATAAAATGGGTACAATATTCTTTCCGCTCAAAGGAATTTACTTTGTAGAAAAATAAACCTGTACCAACCGAGGACATTTACGCATTTCGTCGTAAAAGGTAAACTGTCCGATCCCAAGACGAAAAGACGCAAAGATAAACGAGTTAGGGAATATTTTGTATACAAAGTTACTTGGGGTTTCAATATATGTATAGGTATTGATCGCCTGATGGTCGAAATTTGGCCAAAAAGCTTTAGATTTCTGTCCCATATGCTTATCTAATCTACTCCCAGGGGGTAGATCTTCCTATATCTGTCTGATAACTGATCAGATCCACTACGGGTACACGACCCCGAAGCACCCTAGCTGCTATTGTCACTCCCCCTATATTGTCCGTGACAGTAGTATCTACCTTTACCTTTACATCATTTTACCCCATCCCTTTCCCATACTCCTGTCTTTCTAATTAGAGGTAGCGCCATGCTCGTAGCCGAATTAAGCCGGCGCATCCGGGTACTAGTAACTCTTTCTTACATAAGATCGGCGTGAAGTGGCGTCAAGGCTGTTACGTCAAGTGATAGTATTGTTGTCGCGTTTCGTTCGGTTTGTGAGACTTCCCGGTGGCCTAAACACGTCATTAAAAGCCGAAAACGCATCTGATTGCCTCCTGGACGTGCAGGTGTCCATAGCCGTCATTAGGCACTTACCTGCCTGCTCGTTTGCCCCTTTTTAGCATAAAAAAAATTAAAGTTATTCTTAGTAGAACAAAATCTATTTGACAATTGAATTACACTAAATATCATAATTAACAAATAAAATTATTATTTTGTTGTGATTGTCAGACTACGCTTTGACACCATCTTATAGTAAATTGTATACATGTGTGTGTAAATCGTTTGGCATTGATGTGCGTGTGGTTTTATTTTAACAATTTAATATGTTTATAATACATATTTTATAAAAATATTATCATTCGAACATCCCCTCCCTCCTTTTTATAAACTATAATTGTGCCAAATATGTTACTCCTTCGTCCGCGTATATTTTGTAAAATGGTACCGAAGTTTTCGGTTTACGTATTAATATATTATTATCAATGATTTATATATCTAGGGTTTAGTTATCAATAAGGTACATTATTGTCAAAAATGTATATGCTATATTTACGACTGGTACTTAATTTCATCAAAATTGGTTTAGTAGTTTCACAGCGGACTAGCCGTGCCCGCGATTTCGTCCGTGTAAAATTAGGTAAAAAAAACAGATTTAATTTTAGCGTAATAATAAATAGCTTATAGCCTTCCTCGATAAATGGGCTATCAAACACTGTATGCATTTTTCAATCTGGACAGTAGTTCCTGAGATCAGTGCGTTCAAGTAAACAAGCAAACAAACGCCACAGCTTTATATATTAGTATAAAATATTAGTATAGTTAAACGTCGTGACACAAGATTTTTATATACATAGATTTTAGGCAAGGTTACATCGTATCGAAGC
>JANCMC010033690.1:0-12769 GCA_024363005.1 Charaxes varanes
TTCAGGTAAGACAATTAATCTACCACTATTGGCTAAATTCCAAACAGAAGCAGCAAATAACTTAGGTGAAATTGAAGCTTGATGATTGAGATAAATATGCAAAGGTATAGGTTCAGGTATAGCGGTTTGGTTAAAATTAAAATTCAAAGGCTGTGGCTGAGAGTGATTGGATGCATTTATGGATGCATTAGTTGGAAGTAAAGGTAATTGAGCCAATCTCTTATCAAACTCATTATTCTTAAACTTATTACTGTCAACCTAACGCGTTAGGACAAAAACAAATCGCGGGGCATGTTCTACACAGGGTGCCATCCAGAACAGTGCCTCCAAAATAGATATCCTCACTTACTTACCCTCCTAAAACTCCACCTGTCTAAAGCCTCACTGGACACCACTATCTGGTGACCGAGGCACCAGCTCCCTCAGTGGGAATGCCCAGATCCTGCTCCTAAGACTGATGTGTTAAGACAGAAACCAGGAGCTGAGCATATTCTCCACTGTTTGCTCTTGCATAGAAAACAATCCTCCTCTTTCGAATGGTGTCTGTGATCTTTTCTACATATTTGTAGAGTTCCTGGTTGTGTCGTCTTCTAAATTCCCCATTATCTTTAAATGGACCTAGGATTTTCCTCAAGATCTGTCTTTCTTTAATTTCCAGTTTCTCGATCAATCCTTTTCTATTCATTGCAAGGCATTCTGCAGCGTACAGGGCCTCCGGTCTTATTACAGTGCAGTAATGTCGTATCTTTGCATTAATGGATATTGGCCTCCTGGTCAGGAGATCTCATGATTTTTGATCCTTAACATAATCGTAATACTGTCATTATTGTCTCTAATTACTATAAGATGCAGAAATCTGAGTAAAATTTATCTTTCAAGCTACTGTTTACAACCAAATCTACGCGGTTCGACATCACTCAACGTCGACTCCTTTGGTAGCCGTTATCCTAACATTTGATACATTTCCACCTCTTTGAGGTGCTTTAAGATCACATGTTAGATTACTCTGAATATTATTGTCTCAAAAATATTTTTCTTTCTTCTTCATCGTAATTTTTTGTGTAAGCATTCCGACAACGACAATCGTTGTTTTGGAAAAATTTTCCAGGTTCAATATTTCCGGATTGAGTACAATATCTTTTTCCTGAATTCCGTTTCATTTTTCGTACTTTTTGGATGTGTATGATTCATCAATCTTTTCTCCATTGTTATTCGTATCGTCATCCTCTGAAGAAGAATGTTGTTCTATTATTCTGTTTCTTTTTCGATTTTTTTTAACTTGTACTTTATTGGAAAATAAATCTGTATGAAGTAAAATTTCAGGTTAAAACTACATCATTGTCTTAAGATTATGATAAACACTTAAGAGTTGAAACCGGTAAAAGGGATGAAATTAATAATGAAACTGCATTAATTAATATCGCCGCATTTATTTTCTACTTATTTTCTACTATTAATTTTGTATTATTAATTAATAAATATTAATATTTAAGTGTAGTTATGCGAGGATCGCGCTCGCGATGTCATATCCAAATTATATATGTGTTTATTCTGTGCATCTGTCAAATTATTAGAATATGGAAATGCACTTATCATAAACTTACATTTTGTTTTATTCTGGATATAAAATAAATTTTCTATACATTTTATTAAATCTACTTTATTTATAGACAAACTGTCTCCATGCATAATAATAACTATTGAATTTTTGTCCAGATTCATTGAATTAACATTTTTTATGTGATGTTGGTAAGTTGCCCCGGGTGAACATAAGTTATAGACATTGGCAGCGCATCTGCTGGCCTTCTGGTTGTGCAGATGTCCATGGGCGCCGGTAGGCACTTCGGTACCTGCTGCCTGCTTGTCTGCGCCTTGTAACATAAAAAAAAAAACTTTATGTTACGCGTTTCTGAGGAAAAGGAGCTTGACAGAGACACAGACGGACCGACAATGAAGTGATCCTATAAGTATATTGATATTTATGTATGCTTTTTTCACTGTATGTATATATGTATTGCTTTAAGACTCAGTATATTTTTATATTATTACGTGTATTCTTGCGCACCACGTACTGCTTTACGACTTCGTATATTTCCTTGTACCTAAAGGTTATGTGGAAGAAAACGCTCTACAGCGATTACTCCGCCTTTTGTACCTCTTTTCTTGCGTGTACCTTATTATGTGTTAATTTATTTTGTGGTGTGCAATAAAGCCTATAAATAAGTAAAAACTCTCTTGAAGAAAAAAGAAGAGAATTGTAAGTACTTAAGTAACAGACAAACTGGGTAGAGTAGCTTTAACTTAGATTTTGTTAATTCGCTCTGTGGCTGGAAACTGAGCAGACAATTTAGTTGATTATTCTAAGAAATCCCATTAGCTATCCCGCTGTGTCCCGCGGGATAGCCGGTCGGTTACAAGTTACTGTTCATTAACATTTGTACTGCTATGAATTTTAGATAAACTTGTATTGAAACAGAGAGGAAATACAGGTATTTTAAGTGCTCTTAATTTATATAAGAGACCTTCATATTTAAACGTTAATAAATTCAAATTCAAAATTCGTCTATTTACTTATTTTTTTTGCAAGCACTTGTAAAAGTCATATTTTTAGTATATATTTAATTATGCTAAAATTATGCTTGTTATATTATGTAACAAGGGCCAAACGAGCAGCCGGCATTTACCTAAGTGACTAACAACGTCCATGGACAACTGTATCACCGGAGGGCTTGCAGATGCGTGGCCGGCCTTCGAGAAATGAGTATGCCCTTTTCTTGAAGGGGAAAATTCTGCCATCTGCGAGCTATTCTGGCGTGCGCGGCAAAAACCGTTAGAGTTACACGTATGTGTATAGTATAGAACGGGGACAGTATTTTAGAATAATAGAACGTACTAAATAGTAAGTAACTCAACTCAAGGACAGCGTCTGCTGGGATCGGTAGTATAGTCCTATATATTTATAATAATATAATAAACTGCACATATTATAAATAATGCTTATAACATAAAACCGGTATATATGCAGATAAAACCAAGCTCAGTACTATTAATTTCACAACTTAATTTTCCATGCGAGCGCACTCTGATAGCCAAATATTTGAGAGGAGCCCGTTCTCTACAGTTTCCGTGCTACGTTGTTAAATAAAGCTGCAGTAATTAACGCAGCCCCAAATGGCGGAGTGACACAGTGTTAATTAAGAAACATGACTAGCCACTTGTATGTACCGATACGACCCAGGCAACTGTAAGAAAAGGTAAGTTACGAGATGTTGCGCAGCGGGTCTTTTCAAAATGAGTTTGCATTTTACTGAAAGGTTTTTAAAGAATAAGTTTATACTATCCTTAGTTTTTTTCATTCAGGGGCGTATTTCCTATAGGGCCAACTGGGCCATGACCCAGGGCCGCAGTCTGCGAGGGGCGGAATTTTTGATTTTATATGCCTAAACAAATTAAAAAAAAGGTCTCTCTAACTCATTTGATAGCAAGTTTTAAAATCAACATCGAGACGCAGGGCAATCGCCTGGATTTTATTCAATAATTACTTTTTGCTCCTTTTACCGTTAATCTCTGGGGCGGGAATATGGTCCAGAAAATATTAAAATACGAGACTAGGCACGACGATAGCATAGATTGGGATTGGAACCAAGTACTTTACGAAATTCTATCCGTCCTACAGTTGATCTATCGGAGTTTAAAGTCATGCATGTAATTAGTGTGTCGTACAAGAGAGATCTCGATACGGCCGACCCACTTTGAACCTCTTTGAGGAGATGAAACCATGTTGACCAATTAAGTCCCGTGTACTTTGTACACACTCGCATTCTACAACAACACCGACAATACTGAAATAACATTCATATGTTAATATAGATATTTCAGACTAAAAATGCATGTCCCTCAAAGTATTCACCTCTACATGTAAAATAGCGTGTAGACGCAAACACGCAAATACTTTAACGTCCAGGAAAATTAATAATATTCGAACATAAATGACAAAAAAATACGACTTAGAATTGTCATATCTGAGCCAAATTGAAATCGGGAACACACGGGAAGTACCAGCTTTTAAATAAATAGAAAATCATCAAAATCAGTTCACGTAGTCGAAAGTTGTGAGGTAAGAAACATAATTAAAAATACAGTCGAATGGAAAACCTCCTTATCTGACTAATTTTTAAAAGAATGTTTTACGTATGCCTAATGCCTCCGTTTCTCTCCAAACAAGCGTAAAGCTTTTGTTCTGATCCGGATCCTTATAAACGCCACTCCACCCTTTCCCACCCAAGAGCTATTCAGGCCTTAAATATTTTAATTTATAACATACTTTTAATTAAATATAGAATACTTACTGAGTTAATTCGTCTGGAAAGTTTTTGATTAAATCCTTTTTATTCAATCCCTGAAAATTTTCATGCGCTTTAAATTGTTTTATAGAGAGAGTTAATAAAAATTTAACAATGCTTTCATTATCAGGGGATTCACGAAATTGTAAGCAATGGATGGCAGGGGTGGACTAAGGACCAGGTTCAAATCCCGACTCCGCTGGGCTATTGACGCACACTCCCCTAAATTTTCTCTTTGCATAATATATTAAACTATTTTTCTTCCTTTCTTAAAATAAGGTCCTTCTTTTCGGAATGAATTGAAAATTTCTATTGGATCGTAACAGAAGGCTTTATAATCGTAAATTATTAAATTGAATATAATAAAAAAAAACCTTCTACTATTGTCTATTATATGCTTGCATATTATAACTAAACAAATACAAAAGTATAAATGAAAGCCATAAATTATTACAGATATTATGGATTCAAACGTTTGGCACAATTATCTATCCTATCTATACTAATATATAAAGCTGAAGAGTTTGTTTGTTTGTTTACTTGAACGTGATAATCTCAGGAACTCCTAGTCCGATTTGAAAAATTCTTTCAGTGTTAAATAGCCCATTTATCGAGAAAGGCTATAGGCTATATATAATCACGCTAAAATTGAATCTCTTTTTTTTACCTAATTTTACGCGGACGAATCGCGGGCCTTGCAAGTTATATAATAAAATAAATAAAACAACCTCAGGCATTTCAGAAGTGCCGACGGAAATTAAAAGTTAAACATACAGTGGCGTCGGTAACAGTGACGGTGTCGCAGGTTCAATGGTTTTTTTCTATCACAAGAATGCACGACGCGCTTAATGAAATTATCACTTCAAAAATAGAATTTAGTAGATATAAATGATACTATTTGCACCTCCCTTGAAAAATATAGAAATTTATCATCGTTAAGTTACACTAAAATTAGTGTACTCCCGCCTACACTACGTTAATACTGTGGAAACATCTATTGTAATCAAACGAATGGATTCGACACTGTGATCGATGCACGGGGAAAGTGGCTCGCCGGGTCGAGGGTGGTTTGTCTTTATTAGAGCTACTTTACAGCGCCGTTAAATTAAACTGAGTGTTTTACAATTTTACGAGATGCAGTAAATCCTGAATCGGGCGTAATGAGATTAAAGATAAAAAATTTAGGAAGTCAATCTGTAATGTTATTTGTTTTCTATGATTTTTGCCTTTATTACTTCTTAAAAAAAAAGAAACTTATTTGAACGACTTCAATCGAAAGTACTATTTAAAATTCACCGTCTTAAATTCTATATGAAAATAATTTATATGCTCGTATACTTAATTATTAGTTTCAAAAGTAGCATAATTTATTTAGTATCTATTACCTGGGCTAGTACCAACTACCATGAATACGAGAGAAATCACAACAAAAGTTAGAAAAAGCTTCAAATTAATGTCGTAATTCAAAAGGATGTCAAAAATAAGGTCCGGGAAAATGTAAGGAAATGAGCATAAGCAGTACTTAAAGAGGCCAAACCGCGACACATTTCTAAAGCAAATAGCTGAATATATGAGCCAATTATGAACAATTTTTGAAATCTTTTGTCCATAGGTTAGTTAGAGGAAAGCAAAATGCTATATATATATATATATAATATGTATTTACATGTTACATTTATATTTTATATTTATCAGTCAGTTATTACCTAAAATGCCGGAGCCCATTTCAATGATCATGTAGTGTGGCTGGGGACTTTGTGTACAAAGTATTGTAGAACTTTGTAGATGTCAAGGACAAAAACGTACAAACACTTTTAACTATGTCTGATATCGATATTACACACACATTAAGTTACCTTCCTTAGGAATAGACGTCCGTGTGTCAAATTATCCTCTAAATTAAAAATAAACAGGGCAAGTGCGAGTTACCTTCGCGCACTAATGTTCCGTACAATCACATAATACTTTACCAGGTTATTTCAAGATTTATACTTTTCATAAATATTTTATACAAAGTTTTTTTCGAGGTATAACTACAAATTTATGGTTTTTGGTATTTTTCCTTATTAACTTTAAGATATAGCTTCTTGAAAATTCATGTATGTTATGATTCTAGGTCAACGGGAAGTATCCTATAGGTTTTGATTTCCTTTTCGAATGTACTAGTATGGGAAATGTGCCATAAATGGCCATAACTTTTGATTGCTTACACTGAGAGAGTTGATTTTTTTAAGCTTCAATTTGGTATCAATTTTAACCTTATAGATGTAAGCGTTCCTGAGAAAAAGGTATCGATAGACAGAAAAATGGACGTACGGAATTATAAAAAAGATTCCGTATAGTCGATGTTGATGGACATTTGATATTTCCCGCAGATTTTCGCATTCTTTCCTCTTAGGAAGTGGTAAAATACGAGACGCCATAAGTAAACCAAATTATGACGAAGAGTGCTTCCCCTTCGCCGATAACGCCATAAGATACTTCGGTGTTGTCACGAAAATTGTGTGTCATAAATGATGTATTAAGAAGGTGGTCGAATAAGGATGCTTTGGCTTCTTGGCATATATTACGTACAGGAGGCCTGAATATTATTATATGTATGCGACAACTCCGCGAACAGTTAGATGGTTCTTTATCGGTTATTGAATAATATTAAGTAATGTTTAAACCATTCTTATAAACTATCTATAACTATATTGTCATCTTATATAATAAAAAATAAGATTTATTAAATATCACCTTTCATTTTGAGCAAAGCATTTTACCTTTTCTTCACTCCTGATATATTTATATTGGTGAATAAAATATTCTGATGTTATTAATTTATAAGAAAGTGGTGAGTTAAGATCCTGGAATTGTAATTTGTATAATTACGTACACTTCAATTTTGCATGTGTTATTTTTGTAATATACACAAAACCTTTTTTTGTGAGCGAATTGTCTAATGAGCATGATCCTTTATTTAGAAAGAAAAATTATAAATATTTCGTTTAACTTAACAATGTACAACAGCAGTCCAAAATAACAACTTTGAAAGGGATCATTATTTTCCACTATGTTCAAGTACGTTGTTTTTTACTTCTTTCAAAACATCTTATTACTAGCTGCTAACTTTTTGGATGAATATACTCACGCTAAACTTTGCTGTTATTTCCAATTCGTATATTTAACGAAGTACTTACCAAAAAAATAGACAAAAAAGTCAAACATGAATTTCAGCCAGTTTAATGCGTTATGAATATTTGATTCGGTTTTTGGGGAAACTCTGAAAACAGGGGAGTGGATTGTAACTCAAACTTTGTGTTGACTGAATAAATCACTACCAAAAAATCAGTGCCTGTAGGTTTGTTTTTGGGGTATGCAAACCCGAAACGACCTATACAATTATGATTACTTGATAGGAAAGAGCATACCCAATGCTCAATAGTCGCCGCTGTTTTGCTCCGGACAAAAAGTTTATACAAAATAAAATCACCTAAGGGTAAGCGAAAATGCTTTCCATTGACCTTTAAATTTGTAAGTAAATTGTTGCTTTCTTCGGTAAAATGGTTATTATTGATGGGAATGCTTAGAGTTTACACAAATAAATAAAATTGATGAGTTTATTTGAACACTTGTCGAAATAAACTCACTTTAAAAAATGGCTTCCGCTTCACACACGCGCTATATATAGTTTGTTTTGGGTAGCTTCGAACCTCTGCCCTGGGTTGCTTTTAATGGGATTCATACTGCAAATAGTTGATGTTAAAAGAAATATCATAGACTAATTAAATTTCACTAAAGTAATAAAGCTTTTCACGCTCTATAATTGTAAGAATTCACTCACACGCGTCTTTCTTAAAAAGAAAGAAGTTAGGTTAGGTTTAAAGATATGTATTCTTAATAAGACAATTACTTAAGAATATATTGCATCTCGTTCGTTCTCAATTCACCCAATACATTCATAGTTTTGAGGCTAGTTGTTTTAAGTGGGAAGAAGTGGTATTTAATATTTATTATGATTCTGTTTATTAAATAATGAGATGATAAAAATTCAAAGGGGATGAAAAACAAAATAGCGTGAAGGGTCGTCCTTGATAAATTTTTATAGAATCGTACGTTTTCCCTCTTGCACCTGAAAAGGCTATTCATACTAAAAGTCTTCCGTTGTATAAATAATACGCTCGTCCCTTACATCTCGTAGTCTTTTATTTAAATATAAATTCCATAAATATCTTTATCAAGGATACAACGACTTATTTACTTGTTCTTATTTTATTTCTACGTATATTTAACTTTGTACGTACGTTGTACTATTTTAATCCATTCTTAAAATTTGACAGTGACGTTCTGGCATTTTACGACCTTATCTAAATGTCATCTATAAATATTTGGCAGGAAAAGGCTTTGAACTAATTTAAGGAACCCCGTGGCGGTATAAATTACGCAGGTAAGATATACTCTTTTAACATTAACTATTAAAAAGGGTCTTTTAAAAAATATATTTTATTAACATTTTCTCATTAAGGATTTTAAGAGAATTTTCTGACGGGTCAAGTAATGTTTGAAGAACCTATTTAAATAGATAATACTAGCGGATGCGACAGACGATGTCCTGCCCGAACGTTGGATTACATACTACGTATTACATTATATTATCCTATAATATTGTCCTCATTCCCGTTTCCTTTTCCTTTCCCGTTCCATAGTGGTTCACTATTTTGACTTTAATGGCTTAAACGTGAAAGATATATGCTGTCGCGGGCTTTTATGTAAAACTATGTAAGTTAAACATTTCCTTCAGACACTTTTCTTCTTCCTAGCGGTATCCTGGTTAAATACCAGGGTCCGCTTAGATTGTGAGGATAACAGTGGCTGTGGGGCGAGTTAAGATAACCGATTGCCATCGGACGACATCCTTGGAACCCCCACGATCTTTACAACCTTACGACTAATATCACAAAGTGACATTAACTGGGTCCCACTGTTTTACACGCCTTCTGAAACACGAAGCAGGATTTGATTTGATTTGATTTGATTTGATTTGATTTGATTTGATTTGATTTGATTTGATTTGATTTGATTTGATTTGATAACTGCGAAAGGTCAACTATGACAAAATCTTGACAACCGCAGTATGTACAAAGATGAAATCGCAATTAGGTAGTTCATAGTTTGTAAACATCCGATAGGAAAGATTTTTTCCAAAGGGTCGTTTCTATAATTTCTCGTAGGAAACAGCATTATATATAATAGGTATATAATAATTATTTTAAAATAAAAAATGAAACCGAATTCAAAAAGTAATCGCAAAACATACTTGTGATAAGATGTGCTTGACACCTACTATGTGTTGAAGTAGGTACCAAAACGTTAGGTGCCGCACTACATCCCGTGTCTGTTATTTTATAAGTAATGGTATTCTTTTGTTATCACATACGTATGTATTATTTTTGTTAATTTTGGACTTAGCACTAACTTTAACACACCAGTAGGTATCAAAACACATAGTATGGCAAAAAATGTATGCCCCTCTAGGACAATATAAAAGATTTTGACACAAATATGTATTTATATGCGTATATGTACATATATATAATATGGACTCAGTAATGGGGACAAGGGGACGCTAGGTAGGCCAGATGTCATCGCTTGGGGCCGGCTTTATTGTCTGCACATTTATAATTAAGTGAGTCTATGGCAATATGAAAAGTTTTGGGTGCATATAATTGGTAATATCTTTACACTCTACAAATATCGATACCTCCCACGTAAGTTGTTGTAACTCCAAATTCCCAGCTTTAAAGTGGAGCGTTACAAACAACTAAATTGTAATATAATAGTCACTTCTAATATATTATTGTATACAATAATGTAATTGTCATTATTGAATGTATAATTGTATACACAAATGTACTGTAACAATGACGATTTTATTTAAATTTACAAGTTTGTAACGCTCTACTGCGAAGTTGGGAATTTGGGGTTACAACAATTATAATAACGGTCATATATTGTATACAATATTTTACATATTATTGTATACAATAATGTAATCGTCATAATTGACTGTATAATTGTATAGACAATTGTGTTATATAATGACGATTTTATTTCAATTTAAATGTTTGTAACGCTCTATTGTGGAGTGTGGAATTTCGGGTTACAACAATTTACGTAGGTGGTTGCAAAATATCGAGGATTTCTTGCGACTGATGAGAAAAAAAAATCCGATTTCGATTTTTTTCATAGGCGTGTGCGTCTTATTATACTATCTCTCACGCTATTTTCACCGCCTGTAAAAAAGCCATACATTTGAAAAAAAGAGAATTTCGGTGTAATTTGTGCTAAGCACTTTTAAGTGGAAAGCTCTTTGTACAATTAGAAGCCATTGTGCAAAGTGGGTGGCTGAGAAGGCCGGTTGCTGTATGAAGTAGACTTTACCTTTTCATGGATGTATGTAAAATTTATATGCACAAATGTATAATATTATTGTGGATGTCAAGATATTGAAGGAGCGACCCTAAATCGACTGTTCAATATCATTGTCAAGACAAATCTCAACTACAATACAATCTCTTATAATTTGTTTTTAAGGATTATGGAATATATCCTTAAAGCTATCATATAAGTATGAGAGCTAAAAATTCTATATTTAATTTTAACCATGGCATAAACTCAGTACAATATCGACAATGACAACAGTTGTTTAATTTAATTCTTGGTCTAGAATTAATACATATATGAGCAAATATTATAGCAAGTATAATATTTGCTTCTATACGAATTGATTGACTCGACAAATACGGTTTACGTACAAAATATGCACATAATACTTGGGGTTACCCAAAGTTATAAGCCTAGCCAGCTAGCATTTATTAAATATTCATTCCTTTGTTGTTCTGTTAAGTTATGTTTAGTTCAGAAGAGATAATAGAAATATTTTTTATAGGGTTCCGTAGTCCTACAAGGAGTCCTTATAGTGCCGCTCTGTTCGTCCGTCATTTATCATTTCTAACATCTACAATTACGAACAAAAATGCTTGAAATTTGGTACAGTTATGTATTGCGTGTTGATTTTATTTTTGGCATCATAAAATAATAATAATTTTACATTTTAATGGCTCCCATACATTTGAAGTAAGTATGTGGAATTGTTGGGTATAATTGAATAGCTTTTTTAGATAAAGGCAAAGTTTTATACGCATCTTTTTTATTACGGGTACCATTTTCAAATAATTGGCCTTCAAAGTGTTATGCGGGTGTGATCCGCCCTCTTGGATTTCCGAACTATTGTAAGTAGAGACTTGAAATTTTCTACGTTCAAAGGACATGCTGAAAACTCATTAGTAAAATTATATGAGCCAAAACGGTCTACAACTTTTGAAGTTATTTAACAAACACCTTAACCGCGTATCGACTATGAAACCCACCTATATAAGCGTGTCTTGGCCACTTATTTATTTCTAATTCTGTTCGGTTCCCTTTCTGTTCTGTACCGTCCAAATATTCTGTTCATGTCCAATTATTTGGACAAAGCCGGCCATCTTAACATCTGATGAAGTTTTTGATTTTGTATCCACTAGTACGAACTTAGACAGTTTATGTCAAAATTGTCTAGCGATTTAACTTGCTCTTATATAAGAAATGTTATTATTATACTACGATACAGAAATTTGACGTCGAACGTAGTTGATTACAGCTATGGATCAATATGAGTACCAACTGCGAGCGGTCAGATTTCCTGAATTTAGAATTTAATGTCAGACAGTAAGCGGTAAATCAAACCTTATAGCCATGAATACAATTCTATTATATCCAATGTATCTTACCTGCTTCTTTGCAATGTTAAATCTTTATTTAGAGGTAGCGCCACGCTTGTAGCCGAATTGGTCCGGCGCGTCCGGGTACCAGTACCTCTTTCTCACATGAGATCGTCAAGCTGTCCTATCCATTTCAGACCATTTTCCTCAATCACATCATTGCCCGGTTTATCATTGAAGTTTGAGCTGATAGTGGAGTTACGGATTCGGTCTCTTCATGTTTTACTTTCGAACTTTCGTAGAAATTTCATTTCTGGTGCTTGTATTCTCGTGTGATGTTTCCTTGTCCAGGATCCATGATTCCGAAGAGTGTGTCAGAACGGAAAGAAATGTTGACCTCGTCTAATGCCTAGTCGTTCATTAATTTTTTTTTCATTGTGTAGCAGATGACATCCTTATTAGAATTAGGGCGCGTTCAAAATAAAAAATAAAAATAAATACATAGAAATATAAATTACATATTTAAAAGACTAATACAGTTGTTTTAACAAATTTTAGAGATATAGACGTAATTTTAACTTGAATTATCTTTTAGACAATTAACAAACTTTACAATATTAGTGAAATATTGTAGTTTGTTCAATGCGCCTGACTGAAATAAAAAGCAAACATATATTCCGTTAG
>JANCMC010033711.1:0-57032 GCA_024363005.1 Charaxes varanes
GTATTTCGTATTTATTTAAACTTTATATCTTTACAAATTGTTTAGAAAAAGCCATGCCAAAATGCACTGCTGCAGAAATTATGCAATAAAATGCTTTTGCTTACTGCATATATCATGTTTTATTTAGAATTTATCAATATTTTTTTGAATACAGGGGGTGGATCTTCGTTTTTATTTGTCCGATAACTGGTCAGATCCACTATGGGTACGCGAACCCGGACCACTCTAACTGCTGTTGTCACTCTCTACTTCATACGTGACAGTAGTATCCACATCCTTTCTCTCCTCTCCGTCTACCTTTATATCCTTTTAGTCCATCCTTTTCCTTTACTCCTGTCTTTCTAATTAGACTTAGCGCCATCTTTGCATTCCTATTGGTCTGCAGCCGAATTGGGTCGGTGCGTCCGGGTACCACTACCTCTTTCTTGCATAAGATCGGCGTGAATTGGCGGCCATACTGTCTCGTTAGGTGATGGTATTGTTGTCGCATTTCGTTCGGTTTGTGAGACTTTCCGTTGGTATAATTCGTCATTAGGCTGGTAACGCCTTTCCTGACCTCTTGGTCGTCCAGAAATCCATCCATGGGCGTCGGTAGTCACTGAGATGAACCGCCTGCTCGTTTGTCCATTGTTACAAAAAACAAATCAGGTAAAAGACCTTATTAAGTGTCTATACAAATACACAGAAAACTGGGGAAGATGTCTGCCCAGCGGTGAGACTATTCTGGTTGTTTAATAAATAGAAGTGTGTACCTAATATGGCGTTTATCTGAAAAGTGTACACTCCAGAAGAAGTGTATTATTATTAAGGCACTAGTGTGCCTGTAATTTGCACAACCAAAAAAGTGTTTTATGCAACGCAATTAACAGGGATTACTGAAAGTTTTAGACTTTAATTTCTACTGCAGAAGTCAGTACAGCGACGTGGGCTATAAATATTGTATGTGTGTCTGAAAAGTAAACACACTTAAAAGTTTTTACGCAATTTAATACATATCAGGAATGGAATTAAAAACGGGAGAAATTACGTGATAATGTGTGATTCGGAAAAGTGTACACGAAAAAAGGTGTTTTATGCGATGCAATTAACAGCTACTACTGAAAGTTTTAGATTTTAATTTCCACTGCACGAGTCCGTACAGCGACGCGCGTTGTTTTATGGCCGAAATTCTGTTTCTGTTGGCGCGAAAATATCTGTCTAACTTTTGCTTAACAATTTTCACACGAGCAGAGCAAAGAATGGATGTATTTTTTTTTAAACATTGTCAACCATTATTGCTTTAAATGTTTTGCATTTATCGTATTTCATATTTCGTTGTCGTTCTTCTTGTCGCTTTTTTTTTGTTTTGTCTTTATATTACTTAATATGTCTGTTTATTTAAAATAACGTCCTTCAAATGGTTGTTGTTTCAGTGGGTTTTCTAAACGAATGGTAGTTATGTTTAAGTTACTCCAATATTCCAGTTGCCTCAACTACGCATCAGGTGTGGAATAAGTGCGACAAAAGGCTAATAGAGTCAAGTATCGAACCCTATAACCGATTACCAGCTTAAATATTACATCATCGACTCCTATGCTCTCAGTCACCAGATCTTAAAAAGTGTTCAGTAACTCACACCCTGTTTCGAAAGACACGTGTAACAGTGAGTCCCGATTGTAAGGGGCTCCGGGGATGACGTTAGATGGCATTCGGTTATTTTAACTCGCCAAAGCCACATCCTCTGCAATGTACGTGGTACTAGACCGAAATAACGCTAGGATGAAGAAGGAGCCCCTAACTCATCACACACACACACACACACCACGTTTATCATAGTTAAAACATCCAAACCTTACTTGAAAAGGAAAAAGGAATAAGACAGCAGATGGATAATATTAAATTACATTATTTATTGATGCATTTTTGACTTTAATAGTTATGTTTGTATCTTTTTCTTTAATTATTTTGCTACGCCCAGAAGTGGGTTCAGGTGTGTATTGTTCGCATCATGCAAATGATAATAAATGAAATAAAATCATCAAAGTGAATTCCGCCCCAAATTCCCTGACAATGTTCACTCGTTTAGCGTTTGGGGATACAAATTGTTCGAGCCCTAACAGACACGACCGCAGGGTTGTGAGAGAATTGCGAGAACTCGGTTGAGGCTACACCCCGTAAATATTTAGGGTTCCCTTTGCCTTCCTTTTACCCAGGAATGTGTTCTTTATCGTTCCGTAATACTACAAGGAACCTTAGCCCTTGTTCAGACACGGCGGGAACCGTTCTCACATCACAGAAACGTGATTGTTCCGACTAGGAGGCTGACAGATGCGACGAAGGCTGACCCTTTAGATGTAGGTGTACTTCGGTAGTCATTTATGTTAATGTAAAAATAAATTTTAAAATATTGCTCCCCTGACTGGCCCGTTGGCGCCGTGGACAGTGACCCTGCCTTCCGCTCCGGGGGTAGTGGGCTCGATTCCCGTCTCGAGTCTGGGGTATTATCTATATGTATGTAATAATATATTTTTACAAAAAAAATATTTGTCTACAACAGGCGTCTGTTACCTATAACATAGGCATTAAGTTGGCTACCTTAGGAACTGACGTCCGTGTGTCAAATAGTCCTGTATATATTTATTTATTATTTATTTAAAAGTTAATGCACACAATAAAGAGATACAATAATGACAAACAATAATTTAAAAAGTAAAAAAGGTGCGCAAGGGCGGTCTTATCGCTTAAAGCGATCTCTTACAGACAACCCAGGCAAGAGAGGATTACAGGAAATAATAATAATCGGGGTGGTGCAAGAAGTAAGTAAACAAACATACATACATAGAATAAATTAATACATATATAAATACAATAAATATATATATATATATATATATATATATATAAATAACACATATAAAATATATATTATATATATGTCGACGGTCTGAAGAAATGTTAACACCAAATGGTAGGCGGACTGTTCTGGGCTGGTGGTCAGTTACTTCTTCTGCTCGTCTCTTTTCGACGACACAGTTCATTCTTGACCTCTGGTTCTTTTCAATCAGTGACTACAAAAAAAAAACAAAAAAAAAAAAAAACTTAAGGCTAATATAATTCTTTTAGGGACATTATGCTGTGATCCTAAATAATTAATTTAGTAGGTAATCATTTATATCTTTAAAATTAAACCGAAAATCTCAAGATGGTGACAAAACACTAGGTTTTTCTAGTGGGGGAGATGATTATCTAGTAAAACCATTTTCCTATAATGAATTGCTTGCGAGAGTAAAAGCATTAACAAGACGCTATCAAGTATATAAAGGGAAAGAGGAGAAATTATCAAATAATGAAATTAATATCCATGGGTTATCTATTGATATAACAAATAGAAAAGTTGTTGTTAATCAAGAAGAAATAGATTTGACAGATATAGAATTTGAAATATTAATTTCTTTCTGCATTTTCCGAAAAGCTGTATGAGCTATTTGCAATATCTACCGTAGCTTTCCTATCCTTATAAAGTTCACTGTCTACTGCTTTTCCGTCCATATCTACAAATTTTTCAGTTATGGAATAGGACACTCTCTCCCAAATAGCATAAAGAGTCAGCCGAGATCTTGTACTCTTATACACTTCACCTGACTTCCAATCCTCTCCTTTTCCATCCGGCTGCGTATTCCATTTGACAAATCTGAAATTCTCTTCTTTGGATTGTAGTGGTACTGTTTCTTTTTTTTGTTTATTTCATTGCTGTCTAATGTTTTTCCAGTTTTCTTCTCTTATTTAAAAATAAACATATTATAGGTTTAAATATCTCAATCTCTGGCTTGACTTGAATCTGTCAACAGTTTTTGTCTCTTTAAAATTATATAATAAAACTTATTTATTACATCTATAAAAAAATATAATTATCGATACTAGAAATTTGGTCCATTTTTTGGGTTCATTAAATGGTAAGTCCCGACTCTCGCTTAATCAGGTTTGATTGCATATAATCTATAGGGGAAGAGAAAAGGTTATTTTATAGACTATTATTACAAATTGCATGGAATTTAATAAACATATCGATCCTTTACATTCGAACAAAGGAATGCTACCGACTATTTTAATAATACATGAGTCTGTTCAAAACTGGATGAGAGGATAGTTCGATCTCGCATTTACGATGGACAGTTGCGAGAACGTATTCGTAACATCATGATCAATTTTTGTTAGTACAATTATGTAATATGAAATTGGTAAACACGCTGTATAACACTTTCAATAATCAATTAAAAAATTTCACGTAACAGTTTTCATCTGAACTAGGTCTATATTGTTGTAACCAATTAGTTACGAGAATTTGTAACACTGCCGACTTGTGCCGTCCCACTTGCGATCTATAGAAATATTATTGTTAGTATTACAGATTATTCAAATGTAAACAAATAATTTAAAGTAATTTTTTCTTTTAGAAGACACATCCACGATTTGAAGAAAGTGAAGAGTTAAACTTCGGAAAGTGAAGAGTGAAACTTCGGAAAGTGAAGAAAGTGAAGAGTGAAACTCAAGGAACGTGTTGTTTGTGTTTTCCAAAGATCTTCAGCAGAACTTGAGCTTCAGGACTTTCTGTTCCTTCAGGAGCAGCACAAGAAGAAACTGGATCCTCTCAGGCCTCAGGGGGCAACTCCTGGCCCAGAGGCTCCTCCCACTGAGGACAGGCTCCTCCCACTGCACACAGGCCCCTTAATTACACAAAGTGTATATCTTTACTGTAAATCAAAATTTAAATTAAATGTAATAAATAAAACACTTTTCTAGTCATTATCCCTGTATTTATTTAAATTTAATAGTTTTAAGGCAAGATTAAGTAAGTATATTCCAATACATTGGCACCATTTGAAAATTTGACGGCCTATCGACATTAGAGTTGTTTTAGTCAGTGGGCAGCAATGTTAACTTAGTGATGCTACATTCAAAAATAATTGAATACGTTTAGTATATCACGAACAACATCATCACCCATAAAGCTATCTACATACACTCGACTCATTCTTCCATGAATTTGTCTTCTGCCTGCAAGAAACGGAGAAAACTTCGCAATTCGCGGTGAATCAAGAGAGGCAGCCATGTTTAGGTGACCACAGCTCGTGAAGAAATGGCATCTTGGACTCGGTAGTGACAGAGAGGGTGGGGGGGCAATTGCTCAGCCCCTAAACCGCCACCGGAGCGACTCCCGCATGACTGATCTTCATATGGCCTACATCCCTCAGATTCTTCTTCCAATGTTGGCATCCGGAGGCTCCCAGGTTATTTTCAATTTGTTCATTGGTCAATACTTTCAGATTATAACATATATTTAACACATTGTATTTAACCATTATAGTTTCTATTTTACGACTCACGACGGAAGAGAGCAATAATGTTAGGAAACCTTAAACAAATAAATAAAGGTAATAGAAAACATCATTTACTTTCAGTCATTGCTTATATAGAGCATATTTGCTATATTTTAAAGCAAAGTAGTTTAGTTTCTCATGCATGTCATGGATTTCCGCAAAGTAACGCCTGATTCTATCAATTACTATTGTTTCAGGTAGCGTACGCCATAGCCCTCATCTATGAAATAGTATGGGTGGTGGAATCGCAGAGCGGGCTGCCTGTTCCGTCGGTGTTGCTGATGATCTGTTACTGCATCATCATCTCAGCGACAGTCACATTGGTACACGGACTTATATCTGTAAGTTTGCTTCTTCTTCCTTTCATTATCTCAGTCTTGTACCAGGGTCTTTAAATTGCAGAAGATATGGCTGTGGGTTAAGAGGTCCGGTTGCCGTCTGACGTCATCCTCGGAAACCCCACATCTCACGACTAATATCACTCAATGACATCAATTAGGACGCACTGTTTCTCTGTTCTTATTTGTGTGGAGGTCGGATATAAAACCAGCGTTGGAATGGGTCACCCATCTATCACCCGGCCGTGTTAAGAGTTACTTAACGATCGACCCAGTATTAAGCTGCAACCGTAACTTACATCCGTAAGCTTTTGTCAAGAAATGTGTATATTACAGTTCTATGTTTCGTGTTTAAATAATTATATTCAAATAATATATATATATATATATATATAAATTTCATTCAATATATATATATTTAAATTATAGACTAAAAATTTGGGGTTACAATATGTAAATTCCTATGGAAATTGTTTTAAAAACCATTGTCAAATTATGACTTTGTTCTGTTACAGAAAAACAACACTTATTTGCTGGCTTGGCTGATTGCGGTCATCCTTGTGCTTATCCCAGAATGTGCTCTAGTCTTTTACATGTCCATAAGTCACTGGGTGAGTTATGATTTTAAGATATATCGAGATATATTTTTCGTAATATAAACTTGTCAGGAAATTTCACTTCATCATCATCGTCATTTTCAGCCCTTGATAACCCACTGCTGGGCATAGGCCTTTTTTAAACTAGGGGAAAATGGACTAGCGGTTCACCTAAGTGACTACCGACGCCCAAGGACAACTGTAACACCAGAGGGCTCTAAGATTCTTTGCCGGCCTTTGAGAAATGAGTATGCTCTTTTCTTGAAGGTCCCTAAGTCGTGTCCATTCGGAAATACCGAAACTGGCAACTGATTCCACAGAGAGATTGTGTGAGGCCAGATGTTTTTAGAAATGCACACAGTTTTGGACTTCCGGACTTCGAGGTGATGGATAGAACTTCAAATTTGTACGGGATGTCTTGTGGTGAAATTCAGCTGCCGGTATAAGCCCGCACAATTCCTCTGAACACTCCCCATGATATATGCGATAAAAGATGCAGAGTGAACCCGCAAAAAGGCCTACCCTTGCTTCTGCCACTGTCCCCAGTCCCTTGCCAATCTCATCTACCCACCTTCTGCCACTCTCCTCACATCATCCGCCCATCGAGACATGGGGCAACCAGGGTTTCTCCAACCCCATCTAGGCCACCGCTCAGTTAGGTTCGTAGACTACCTGAAATAAATAAAATTTACTTGGTTAAACTCATTCATAAGTAAAACCTTCGTTAGTAATAAAACCTATGCCAGAATGTAAAATATAGTGCTGCCTGACTGGGGAAGTATGTATATATTAAATAAAATATAAATAAATCGGGGGATGGCAATATGCGTCTCGCGAGCCACATGCAGATGTTTGGTTGCGAAGCTGTGTCTTCAGTTCAATACGAAACACGTGACTGACTAATAATATAATATTGTCCAATCTGTTTAGAAAAAACACTGCTTATATATGAATAATTAGATTAGTTTTTCTTTATCAAAACCTTAATTATGCGACTACTATATTTTATTGTTGACATAAAAAATCTTTGTGGCTCTTTAAAAAATTTAATTTTGGCTGTTTCGAATCAAACGGCTGTCGACCCCTGAACTATCCTTTTGTCCTTAATTGCAGGGCTTACAAGGAGTGTACGGCGGCGCTGAGCTGGCGTGTTACGTGGCGCGACTCCCCGCCATCGTATGCGGCGTGGTGTTAGTGCAGTCCGCGTACGCTTTACGGGAGGCACGGTGAGTTTTAATTACAATAAGGGGTCGTCTATTAATTGTCACACAAGTTTTACGACTTTTTCTTCCCCCCTCCCCCTTTCGTCGTGATCTTGTCATAGGTTGTCATATTTTCGAACCCCCCTCTCTCCTAAACCTCATTTACGGAGACGCGAGGGCGTATCGAATTCGCGTTTCCGTAAACGAGGCCTTAGTTCAGTGTTTCCCGACCTTTTTTAGGTCATACCCCACCTTAATTTTTTTTTAATTTTATGCCCTCCATAAACAGTTTTCAGCCTTTATAAATTGTTTTGTTCTCTTAAGAAATATAAATGATAAATTTTAGGGTGTTGATATTTTGGTAAAGTCAAACGAAATTATACCTAATAATTATTTACAGCATTAAAAATTTGCTTTTTTTTGTCAGATTTTTCACCGACATCTAAGTTGCATTTGAATAGGCTATAGCGGAAGGGTTAAAGTCGTGTCGAGTCCATTTCTAAATTGCCCTCCTTAACTATCATATTCCCCCCCTTGTGGGGCGTATGCCCCACGTTGCAAAACAGTTCCTTAGTGTGACATCACATAATCAAGAAAACACCTGTTTCTTTGAGTTACTTTGATGAGTATAGTTGCAGGAAAACGTCTTAAGTTATTTTAAAATATTGTTTGGTATTGTAGCAAAGCCGAGTACGGACCCGCCGCCGCGGTCAGCGGCAGTGAGTTCGACGCCAGCCACTTCGTGCCCGACGCGCCCGCCGCCTTCACCAACGACGGCTTCCTATCTGACAACGGTAACTTTTTTTTTGTTGTTGTCCCAGGGGAATCTGCTTACAGATACCACCCGGTCCTGAGGGGTGGTCGGACCGGGTTATGTCGGGTCGGAGCGTCCCAAAGGCCTCAACTATTCAAACGATCGACATAATTGCATGCATGTTGTTATGGACGTAGGAAGAGACATATCATACCTTTTATATAAAGGAATTGCTTCCAAAGAATAGAGAGAAAAAATAATCTTTAAATGATTATTATCTTACGTAAAGCAATTAAATTTTTGAGATTAAGAAATTGTAGTAAAACGTAATGTTTATTATTAAGGTCAATGTGACAAATACCGTGTGTAGGGTAAGACACCAAGACATACGAAAAACTATTAAAATAAATTCTATGGGCACACATATAATTTGTCCATAAACTCCTTCAAAAAAACACAACTAATATTTTAAAGGCACATTTATCTAATTTAAATAAATACTTGAAGGAGAGCTAAGAAATAAATGTCTGGTACCACGAAGCTTTCTGAATACAAAATGGCAGCCAATCAGACACCGTAACTTCAAAACAGTGTTACCTTTTGAAGAATCAAAGAACATTGAATACTTGGATAGGTATCTACAATTATAATTTTTACGGCCGATCAAATTTATGTTGAGGTCTCAAGGTCGAATGTGCAACAGAACGGTAAGTAATGACGTGATTAGTTGACTGGGCAAACAACGGAATCGACGTTGACATTGACGTTTGGTGGTATTTGGACGTAAAATTACTACGTCGGTAATGCAGAATTCTATGTCAATGGTACTTGTACGACTTCCACTTGGAAAACGTAAAATTTCAAACAGGAAAGGCGAAGAGAAACTGTTTCAGAGTTGTAAGATGAGAATTAGTATAATCAGTAGTATGATGAACAAGATAATAATTAAGTTCGTATAAGATTCACGATAGAGAGTTGTAGAAGTTTCTAAGTCTTCCAATGGTGTTTGTTGTATGTTCAATACATGTAGTTCTTCAAAAGTGAGATTTAAAGGTCTTGTGTCATCTGTTGATAAAATCTTAGTAATAGATAAAGGTAAGTAATTCTCAAGATACGAGAAAGGGTGAGGATAATCAGGTATAAGTTCAAGATTATTCAAGGATGCTTTAAATTTAAATATAATTGGTTTTCTAATTGCCTAATCCGACTTTCTAACCCTATTTGTTCAGCTTCAGCAACTCGAGAATTTTTCATCGGGATATTCTTTTTTTCTATCTTCATAGATTTTTACAGCAACTGTTCTATAACCTTTTTTGGTTCTTAATAGCAGACGTTGCATTTTTTATTACTTTATTATTTGATAGAAAAATGTGGATACTTACATCTTTAAATTCTTCTGGCACTAAATACCAAGCATTTGAATTTTTTCGGATCCGAAAAATTGTTTCTTATATTGTTTTGTGAGAAGAAACATAAAGGATAATTAATTTTGTATTTTTAAGGGGAAAATTAGGAAAAATAAAGAATAAGTTACGATTTTATTCGAGTTATGGATGGTTACAAGAATAATTTATTGTTATATATTGGCAAAACATTTCTTGCTATAGGATTTATGACTACACGTTCGCATATTTACATATGACAGTAGGCATTACAGCTAATCCTCCAGCCCCCAGACAAATATGGCGTATGTCTAACCACACATAAGAGTTAGAGATCAGAAATTGATCGAATGATTAAACAGAATCATATTTTGTAATGAAAAATTATCTTGCAAAATAATTTTCGAAAATTCGTGATTATCGTTCCGGGTATTGTTATCAAATAGGACAAGTAAAGAAAAATTGACTATATAAACGCGAGGTAGCTATTAATATACAAGCATGACCCCTCATGTTTTGTTATATGTCAAAGTTTCAATTTCAACTAGTTTGAAACAATTCCTGCTGTTGGTGGAGGAACTATCACAAGACCTCGAATCTATCACAGCGCTAGCACCTTACAAGCTCCAGACATAGAAGAGGAAGATCAAGTCGATATGAGTCGTATGGGAGATAGCGCAACAGCCAGCTCCACAGCCCGTGGTCCAGCAAGCATTCACACACTCACCTTTCAAGACGAAAGAGAAACGGAACATGAGGATGAGCTCGATGCCTCTCGAACAGACGAGTCTCCATCAGCTTCACATAGATGATGGTTAAGCTAGGGGTGCCGTATGAATCAGGCCTTAGGGCGGCACTTGTGTTAAATCCGCTAATGGAAATGGGTATACATAGGTACAGTCAAACACAACTATTCTTTTAGACATCACTGCAGTTTGGGTGATAAATATTTGTTTTAATAATTTGGAAGAGTTTAGGAGTAAAAAATTTTTTTAGAATGTGAATATTGTTCTTTATAATTAAATAATTATATTCCTAGATTTTTTGAAAAATCCTTTGTGTACTTTTATTTAAAATTCCAATGTAAATATTACAAGTCGGTCTCTGTAAAATGTAAACTAATTGCGCTGTATGAGTTGTGTGACCACCCCCGCGCGTCAGTCGTGAGACCAAACGTGTGCACAGTCATCAGGACAGATTGGTTCTCATTCAGCGGGTGACAATGAATGAGACTGTTTGCGGACACCGGGCGAGGCGCTAACTCACGACTTCGACACGATTAGCGACTACATGACGACTTAACTGTAAACATGTATTTTAAGTCTTAGTTTCATTTAAATCGAGTTCGAATCAGGAATCAAGTAGAATAATTAATGTTCAACTGGTAGTTAACTTGTTAAGTACTCTTGTCACAGTTCGTTTCGTCTTTAAAGATTTTTAATTCTGTATGGAAATTTTAAATCAGGTAAAAGTCCAGTTTCGTTACAAAGCTTCATTAAATAAACTTCCAATTTTCATCATCTACAGCCTTTTTTCCTTCCTTTTATTCCTTAATACTGCTGGATATACGCCTTCTCATTTTATACCACCTTTTTCGGCTCTAGACTAAGAGCCCCCGAATTAATAGACTTACGGTATTTTATAAAAGCTGAAAGTGTGTCAACGCATGCTTTCTATACAGGTAAGAACAATGGCTCATTATGAAGTTTGAGTGATCGTGGCTTTGGCAAGTACACGGCACCAGGAATCCTGCCCGGCGTGCTCGCGAGAAAAGGGCGCCGACACAAGCCATTTCTAATCGTGTGTGAGATTTTTTCCGTGTTTCGGAAGGTACGTAAACCAGTAGGTCCCGATTAATATCACATAATGATATTGGTCGTAAGATTATAGAGGTTCCGGGGGTTCCGGGGATGACGTCAGACGGCAGTAAGTAATTTTATATTAACTCGCCCTATAGCCTCATCCCCTACAATTTGAAGTGGACCGGGATAACGTTGGGAAGACGAATTTTTTTAAAACTAAAATTTTATACATATTATAATAATTATTTTTCATCTTAGATTTTTAATTGCTTGTTTTTAAACTATAATAATGAAAAAAATGGATCGGCGGCTTTTACTAAATCTTACGGTATATTTTATTTAGCATTATTGGCTGATTCTCGAAACAAATTAAATAGTATAAACATGTTTTTCGATCTGAATCATGTCATGCCGCGGGTAAAGACTAGTGATAGTAGTATAAAATGAGCGAATTGTTGTACTAAAATAGCAAAAATATAATCGCGCAAATTTATCTAATACTAATGTTTCCATTGTTCAAAAAATGTGCGCGGATACATATTTTTTGTCACAGTTTATTCTTGTAATATGTTTTTATCTGGTTTTATGTGACGGTTTTTGAAATATGTCTTTATTTCGGTAAGTTTATTTATAAATTGTCTTTGTTATGGTTTCTTTTATTATACTGATGTAACTAGCAGCTTAAACTTTTAAAGGTTTTGGCTTTTAACGTAAAAGATGCAGCTTCTTGTACTGCGGTGCATAATAAATTTACAACTCTTTCACTCACATAAAAAGTTACATCAAAATCGGTTCAGCTGTTTTATTCAATTTTATCTGGGGAAGAATTTTTTAATATAAAACTCGCCCACGTTCGAGCACTAACTCTGTTTCTGTCGAAATAAAAGCAAACATACTTTTTGATAAAGGTAACCAATAAAATAATATTAGGGTCGTTTTTATTTTTACCGCAACATCTTATATAATCGTAAGCGTAGAGGTTTATTGGCAAAATTAAAAAAAAAGTAACGTTTCCCGACGTAAAATGGTGAAGGTTTTATACAAAACGTAGTCGTTGTTTATTAGGGTAGGTTGTGAAGGTCGATTGTTCAAGTTTCAAGAACGGTCCGCAAGGGAGCGGGCGTGGTTTCTTGCGAGCCAGAGGTTCCGAGTCGTGGTCCGCTTGTCTTAATTTAGTGCGGTGTTAACCACGGCCCGCAGTTTGTATTCATTACCCACCTGGCCACCCTTGCAGAATTTAATGCCCGCCAGAATCACTGCTCTCATTTACCACTAATCAAATATTTATTTAATTGCCGGTATATGGGATCTTGCAATTTAATGTTTACGGTGTAATTAGTTACTGATTGCCCTATTGTTTACGCTTGTGTTGTGTGTTACACATGAATTTTATCATGATTTATTATAATGAGATAGCGGTAATTATTAAAAAACCACAGATTGTTTCATGTTATGACAATTATAAAGAAAACAATGATAAAGACAGGTCAAGTAAACATATATAACTGGAAAATAATACACTCTAACAAGTGAATTTTTTTTTTATTGTCAAGTAGTGCATAAAAGTTCATCATTTTTATTTGTTCATCATGTTTATAAATAAAATTTATGAGTGTGATTGTAACAATTGCATAATACTTACACACGACACCTATAATAAAAAGGCAAGTTTAAAAATAATTAGTGGTCCGCACAAAAAATTTAAGCTCTCTAATTTTAACAAAATCAAGCAAAGTCGCGGTGAACATCTGGTATATTATAAATCTGTAAAAATATCTATATCTATACTTATATATAAAGCTGAAGAGTTTGTTTATTTGCTTGAACGTTTATCTCAGGAACTACAGTTCCAATTTGAAAAATTCTTTCAGAGCGATAACACATGTGTCGAGAAAGGCTATATATAATCACGCTAAAATTTAAATTATTTTTTACTTAATTTTATGCCGACAAAGTCGTGGGCGCAGCTAGTAATAATAGAAAGTGAAAATTGGCATGCTATTCCATGAATTAATAACTAAAGCTTTAAGTGTAGTAACAGTACATGTACAAGTAAACTTATAAAGCTTTGCGCAAACAAAAAGCTAACGCTACTAGGAGCTTAAGAGAATTAAAATATATTTGTCTATGCCATTTTCAACCCCTTGACACTTCTGTGTGCACGGAGTTAACTTTATTATAGATCGACCCACATTTTTGCTTTATGTGTCAAGCAGATCTGTTCTATTGTAATTTCAAAATTAATATACATCAAAACAGTTTATTATGTAGCCGACAGAGGACAATATTCAATTGTTGTCCAATTAATTTTAATTTATTCTAAAAGTTACAACTGACATGAATATTCATAACGCAAAAGTAACATGACCAGAAGGATCAAACAGCACTTGTATGTAACAACACGGTTTATAAAAAAATTACGTAATTGCACCAATATTTGAGGGTGATGGAGGCACGGTATCAATGTAAATGGGATATACATATAACGGCTGACTATTGTTGGAGCATCAAGCGAGATTGTCCACAGATTAAACACTCAGCAAAAGCTATAAGCGAACATTTTTAGCTTAATATTATGTTTATCGATCGAATTTAACTTGCAGTATCTATGTATAACCTTTGTATGAATAAAACTATTTTCTGAACAGTATATTTGCGAAGTTTTCCCTTTATCCTTCTTTATTATCGTACGCCTTCCTCAGGACTAAGTAAAACGAGAAAAGAGCCACGAAAGTGTACTAAAGCGCCTAATATATTAAAAAGATATGAAAATTAGTATTGCTTTAATCACGCTATTTAAAATTGCTGCTAAAACCTGCACCACTACTACCCATGAAGGATCTTAAGTTCAGTACATGTTAGAGATTAATCTGTTTCAAAATTGCTAAAATTGTTGCAAGCTAAACGTTATTCCAAATTTACTCTTCTCTTATGTCGTTTGATGGAGCAGTATGGAGGAAATATGGATTTGAAAATGGGGGCATCTGCGGAACTACACCCACATTTTTTCCTACCCCTTGTTCATTAAAGGCTATTTTTTATACATGTTTTTTTTCTATTCCAATCTCAATGGCCAGCTAATGTAAATTCTTTCTCTAATCAAATGTCAAAAAATAAATAAATTAAAAATATATATAATGGATGTTATTAGGAAATTAGCATATATGATGATATCATGTGACAGGCTGTAATACAAGAAGTGGGTGGTACGCAACACTGGAATAAACATTACTGAATAGAGCAACAAAGTCTTGTGTTCACACTGTCATGAGAACAGTGTGAGCAAACACTTCTCTTGGTAGAGTTTATACAATTATTCTGAAATGCTAAGACAAAAACTAAAGGAAAGAAGTAGTTAAAAGACAATTATGAAGGTGAGATATTAGCTAAGGTAGATCACACTGTAATGTAAACAGCGGCTAAATGCTATCATCAGTGAAATCACCTTTTGTTAGGGCTCCGAAAATCAAAAGGAAAAAGCGGAAAAACCACTTTGTTGCCCTCCCGTCAGTCTGTCAAGACCCTCTAACTCGAGAACGGCTCAGTTCTATATAAAATAACTTTTAATAAGCCTGAAAAACCCCTTTTGTTTATGATGCTAATAACGAATATTTTAACACTCAAGGGATTAAGATTGATAGGGCTAGAATTATGGAATTTGGCATGAAGCAGTTAAAGGGAAAAATCTGAAAACTGTAATTTGTAAGTAATTTTGTAACGTCTCGCATAAAATGTCAATTGATGGGCGCGTTCCAAAATGGATGACAAAATGATTTAGGGCAATGTCATATTGGATATTTTGTATCTACTTCACTTCTATTTAGGAACCAATACCTCTCTTAATTTTCGGTAGGAACTACAGAGTAATTGGCGACATGATAACATGAACTAAAGTATACATAAACTGTTTTGACCGATTCTGTCAAAAAATAACAAAAAGTTACCAAAAAATGATAACGCCAGAATCAATATGAATAAAAAAGGCTTCAGCTTTAAAGCGGTTAGGAATAATTTTTTGAAGGATGAAGCTCTGAAATTTTTGGCAATGGTTGGGCTGGAGGATAAGGTTGATGAGGTTGCTGGGTTTTTATCCTATGGCGATCAAAGAAGGCTGGATATTGCCATCGCTTTGGCAATGGAACCCACCTTTTTGATTCTGGATGAGCCTGCGGCTGGTGTAGCCAGGGAAGAAGCTTACCGCCTAATGGATTTGTATTCCTATACAGTGCGTGGCAACACAACGTGTACCATCTGCTACAAGACGTTCGCCTGCAACTCTGCGCTGGAGATCCACTATCGCAGCCACACCAAAGAACGACCTTTCAAGTGTACCGTCTGTGACAGAGGCTTCTCGACAAAGGTTTGAAAATTTTCTAATTGAAAAAGAATTTATAATTTATATGATATGTATGTATTCGGCCAGTATAATGATAACCGTGCTACAATCACGCTCATAAGTATGAAGCTCTTTCCCCCTAATTATGTTTACCCAATTTGTAGAGCCTTAGTAAGTCCCAGGAGAACTCCAGATCCCACGGAAATTATCGGAACAGAATAAATAATTTATATTCCACAGTCGATTTCGAACTACAGACCTAAACCACAATAACTCAGCACCTTACGTCCTAACCTACCTCACTCCCCATTAATTTAAGAAAAAATTTTTTTTAAAAATTTGAGAACATTTATTAAAAGTCATGAATATCGATCTAAGATTACTCAGATATGCAATGCAGGAATGGTGTTATTTTTGAAAAAAAAAACTAAAATGCGTTGCTTTGAAAGAGAAACAAAATTTAGGATATTATTTCCATTCTAACATCTTAATTTTATGAAATTCTCCTTTTATTTTATTATTCTATATTGATAATGACTTTTATTAAATTCATTAGGAAGTGGAGGGCTGGGTACACTGTTACATTTATACTAATATTGTACAGTAGGTAGCTCCTTATTGAGGAAGGTATAAGTTTATATTGTTAGGATGTTTTTTCAGCTTATCGTTCCAAATGACCTTCTGGAGACGGAAACGGCGAAGGCGGAAACGTGGAATCGTTTTGCCCATGGCAGGTATCTGTTATTAAAGCGCAATTTGTAGGCTACTAATACGAAATGTTTTAACTAGAATTATGTCTTATTTTATTACGTTCGATAAAATACGGTGATAGGAAGCGATGTAGAATTGTCCATACTTCTATTACAGAGAATGAAGGGTGGATTTAAGGTAAGAGACTTGTCTAAATTGGGATTAATTGCAGAGCAAGCGAAATTTATTTAGGTATATATCTATCTATCAACAATAGAGATATTAAAAAAGCTTATAAAAATCTCAATGGTTCGCTAATTGTAATCACCAGTGAGGTGTTCAGGATGATTGCACATACAGTATGTATATTATTGCGACAGATTGATTAAATCTATAATATATATATAAATAAAATGGAAGTGTCTGTTTTTAATACCTATCAAAATAACTTTTTACTATATCTAAATAGAGTAATCGCTTCGACGCCGCTGCTATCAGTATTCTTATCAGAGTCGGTGCGCTCACACCCAGCAAGTGCAAACACCCGACGGCGCACCTGTCCGTACCGCTATATCTTAGAAACTATGATTATGATATTGTATGATAACAATAATAATAATGCGCTATTTCCGTACAAAGTAGGTAATCGATGTAAAAATGTATACGACGATATAAGACGATAGATTAATGAGCATTACGTTTTAATATCTTGTAGGCGCGACTGTAAAAAAGAAGTCTGTTTTACAATCCATAGGACATAAATTAGAAAAGTTGGCGTCGTCAAAGTCGAATTCCCCAGAAAAATCATCTCAAAGCAGCATAGCATCCAAAGAGCTGAAAAAAGCTTGTTCCAAATTAAACAGATTGCAACGTGAACAATCTGTTCCAGTGGAGACCGTTCCTCCTACCGAATCAAATCTTATCAAAAGAGCCGTTACTCTTACAGATGTTGCCGCTTTAGATAATCATAATGTTACTTTACATATCACTTTTATACTATGCAACAATGTTTCCGTCTTGTCTGTATGTTTATTTGTGTTAGTTCCCTCTGGTATATATTTAAGTTCTGCATTCAGACCGGGATCGTCTGTTGATATTAGTTCTTGAAGGCCTATTGCTTCCATTCTTCGATGCGCTATTTTCCAACTTTCCCTTTTGTTGTTAGCTATGTATATGACTTGGGAGAACGGTAACGGATTTAATACGTCTCCTTGCTGTAGTCCTATCGGATATAAGTCCTTCAAATATTGTACTAGATAATGATGGTAATGCGATTCTCATTGATATTAGCGGGATGGGTGAAATGACATATGAATGGCGGGCCCCTGAGATACAGGATGAAAAAGATCCTTTTGATCTACCCCTTCAAACTCGTCGATTGAACAACATTTGGGCTTACGGTACGCTTTTAAAGAAACTTGCATCGCAAGTCGAAAACGGCGACCCTTTTGCAGAGACTATCAAATTGGTTGCGGATCATCTCGCCAAGATTGAAAAGGACATGTAAAATTGTTGGGCTTGCAAGTGAACGAGTAGCTATACAGTTAGTAAGCCCTGAGCCAACTGGTAAACGTCCGGGGGAGTGGATTTGGGTTTGTGAGGTGGTCTGTGGAAGGAGGTGAACCATTTGCAACCAGAGATTGGTGGTATCGGCATCGAGCCTTCGGGATCGCTAAGCCTTTTTATTATTATTGTTTTTCTGTAAGACTACAAAAGCATTTATATTTTTTTTTGTATTAGACTTTTATTGTATTATTATTTTATATTTTTAATTATGTTAAAAATCTTCTATTCCTTAGAAAATATCATAAATTTATTCCTTTTTAAAAAAAAACTTTTTAAACTTTGTAATGTTACAGAAAATAATAAAACCTTAATATTATTTTTTATTTTTATTGAAGCTCAGTTTCATTTTTTCAAACTTTTCCTCTCTTTTTCTTATATATTTCATTGTATTATTTTTTCATAATTTAATTTATTTTGTGAATGTATGTTGCTATGTTAATATTCTATATATATTGCATATTATTCAAGTTACTAATAGACGATTACCGGTTAGTTACCACTTAATGTACGATTTTACAATCTTTTTATAATAAATATCATTTATATTTAGTTTTAAAACATGAATATACTCTGTACTCACGTTTTTATATGTTTATAAGTAACTGGCTGGTGCACCGCGATTTCGTACACGCCGATTAAAAAAAAAACACCATATATAATCTATGTATTCTTCTAGATAATGAGCATGTTACGAGCGGAAAAATTGATTTGTCAAAAGAATAGGAAACTACACGCCTGTCACTCAACGATATGACAACGTGCGACATGGTACAAAAGGCACAAATCAACATATTGTCTTTGGTCAAAATGGAGACATCCGTCCTGTCTCTGGTAGAGTGAAAAATAAATATAAAAAAAAACACTAACACAAGTTATGTAACACGCGATGAGATGATTTATTGGTTAATAATCTTCTGTATGTATAAAAATCAACCGTTGCCTGTTAACTCTTTGCTAATACTCGTAAACCGCTGGAAGCACTGGTCCGCGAGAAGGTTTAAAAGAAAGATTATTTTAAAATACTAAAAATATGGCTTTGGTTGTTACTGCAGAATAAATAATGTTCGTACTAGACCTTTTGAATGACCTTAAAAATAATTATTTCATAAAACATTCGGCTAGAGTCACGTTTCGGCTATTCGGCTAATAAATTAAGCCTAAATTCGGACAAGACAACGTCTCGTCCGAATTTTCAACAGTCTGTCGGGTCAGCTAAGAGATAATGTCTTTATCCAAAGTATATCCTATCATAGATGGGACCGGCTAGATCTTAAATAGATTTAAGACCCTCAAATAAAGTAGATATTAATTTATATATATTTACTAGGTACTGGTGTAAATTAAGCAACAGAATATGAAACAGGCGTAAATGCTTGATGGCGCTTGAAGAATAAGAATAAATGTTCTTTTTCTTTTTTTAAATTTCTGCGAATAGTGGTAGTTAATTGGATGGTGTTAAACCATGAATCGTCTATTCGACATTACGAAGAAAAATAAATAATAAAGTAAATGAAATTAATAGGAAAAAGAATACATTTTTATGTTAAAGCAAATGGAAAGTCGCACTCTTGATCATAAAGTGACCTAACTCAAAAAAGCTGATTTTTGTGAAAACGCAAAAAGCAATGGCAAGTCATGCATACAAATTTATCAATAATACCTCAACCTCTTTCGTTTGGAAATCTCTATATACATTTTTTAAGTCTGTTGGTATCATTACATACACACTCCATCTCAACTCAACTCAACTAAAACGGAATTTAGAAAAATGATATAAAACTTCTTCAACCTATGAAATCCTCAAATATAATTCCCCTTAAATAAAACTTAAATTATCTATTTCGATCCTCTCTTTTATTGATAGCGATAGTGTTAATTATACAAACTAAGTTAATTATTTTTCCATTCATTTTTAATTTTCTTTGATTACTTATCATAAAATCGTTTTACTTATTAATACAGTTATTAATTACAAAACTATCTCTAATCAAATTGGTGTCATTACGCAAATTACGTTTCATATATTACTAGTCCACTAGTAACCACTAGTAACCACCGGCAGACGCTGTCCTGCCCTGACGTTGGCTTACTCTAACCATCGATATTGAATATCAAAACATAGCGCCATCTATTGGTCGCCAACCACACCCACCACCGCTCGGCGCTCTTATATTTAACACGTCCCTGCATTTAAAATCTCATCATATCTTAGAAGACATTCATTTTATTGATATGGCGTGAAAGGAAATTTTGATCTGCATAAAATACACAACGTATCTAGCGCATTTAATGGGACAAGGTATTATACGGTTTTCCGTAAAATAGCTTAGTAAATAGTTCATTATTTTTTTTGTATTATGTAAAAGATAAAAATGGTTGCTGTGGTTGATACATAGAAGATAAACATATGCTATAGCTGACTTTTTATAGGCCTTATTAAGGTGTATAATTCCGTACTATATGATTTTGACCAATCTCGTAAGGTAGGTAGGTAGTAAGGTATAGCCAGCGCGCGATATGTAAGAGCACGAAAATATTTGTTTTTACGACATCACGCTGCATATTTTGGAATGAATTCTCGGGTTTTATCTTCTACAACATATATATTATAAGTGTAAACCTTCTCCAAAAATCACTCTGTTTATTGGTGAAAACCGCATTAAAATCTGTTGCGTAGATTAAAAGATTTACGGATACAAAGACAGGAAACTACTTAATTTTATACTGTGTAATGATATGTAATAATATTATATAATTATTAAACCACTAAATTACTACTTAACACACAACTATATTATAATATATCAGTTAATTATACGTTTTTAGTTCTACGTACTGTATAATTAAAATAAATTTTCTACAGTAGAGCCCACATCGCTTGGCAAAAACGGACGTTGACCCGAGTAAAACTTTGGAACATTTTGTGACGTCAGAGAATGGCAAGGGCATCCCAAGTTTTACTCGACTCGGGTTTTTATTATTTACACGAAGTAATTTTGTAAGTCTTATAAAAGCGGTAATTCTTGTTTTATTTCAAGTAGAAATTACAACTATAAAATCGGTGATACATATAGGTTAGGCGAATACAATTTCCATATGTTATTTTCTAGAAATAGTTTTTTTTTTTACTAATCTACATATCTTAATCAAAAATTAAAGTCTATAAGACTATCATCTATCCAACTTCGATGTCACACAGATGTTCAAAAATAATCGCACCTTGGAAAAACAATTTTTCAAGGTGCGGCTCTTCACTAGGGGTCAACGTACGTCTTTGCCAAGCGATATGGCCCCTACTATAAATACTTTATATCAAAAACCCAAATTTATGAAATATGTCACTGTAATTAATGCATTTCGCAACGGATATCTAAGTTCAGATTACTTTTTAACTACTCATTAGTACTTCATGATATGTGTTTTGAATGAAATTTGAATACGTTTTAATTGTAAGAAAAATTTCATAAATATGTCAACTTCTTACGCGTTAGTAGGGCGATCTGTCATCCCCAATCTGTCATCACAGGAACCTGATCATGTGCATGTGACAGTCCCTTATGTACCTTTCATGAGTGCACATAAAATATAATATTTATTTTTTATTCTTCATAATTTGTAAATCTTTCTGTATCTTCTGCTCTATTGCTGCTATGCAAATCTTGTTACTGTAAAGCATACAAGAATCTATGCCTTTTTCTCTGTAAATTTGTAATGCAGTATCGATATTTTCTTCTGTACCAAACTTTGCCAGAGCTTTTATTTGCTGTTGCTGCAAATTATTGAGTCCATTATTATCGTTATTTGCTAATTTGGAAAATAGTAATTCTATAGACTGAAATTGTGATTTTCTATCATTATGTAGGTATACATAAAGATGATTCGGCGACGATTCAAGATTTCGTCTGATCGTAACCGATCGGCATGCCGGATTATTTTTCAGCGCATACCCTTAGTTTATCTTATTAGCTTTATTCATTTTAAGAAATCTTATATTATTATTTTATAAATATATAGAAAACTCTAGATGTAGCATGTGGTAAAGTGAAAAGAAAGAAATTATTCAAAAAAGATTGAAAAAAATGATAACTCATAATTATGTATATAAATATTATCTTATTCAACACGACCTCAACGTAGTTCTGTTTTTCGAACAAAGAGTGTTTATTATACACTGGCATACACAGGTTCGTCGTAAAACAGCAAGAATGCATAAACACTAAACAGTTTAAACACGGTCCATATTAACTTCACAACTTCTAAATGGTTCCAGACAATTGAGCGCTCACAATACGGAGCAGCAATAAAAACTTGAATTGTGGTCACCGTGGACTGAACCTGACTGGCCAACTAACCGCAACTGGGGCTGCCAATCAGTTGAATGTATACTGATATACCCATTTTTTTGTAACAGTACGTTTATATAAATAAATAGTTCCTTATCTTCTTGCAGAAGGTTGTAGCAGTAGCAATATGAATGAAAATATGTGAAATATTGAATTTTTGTCTATCTCAACAACTAAAGCTGATACAAGAAACAGAATGGTATTTTCGAAATCAGAGTTCCTGAAATATTTAAAATCAGCATTTTATTTTGATGCAGCAAAAACAAAAATTTTATTTCTGGAGCCTATATTTCATGGTCTGTTAAGAGGTGCTTGTAGTGCTCTTTCTATATTTGCTTCTATTCGTGTTCAACTTTATTACTCTTCCCTCTTTATTTTTTAATCCCTTTACTTCTCCCTTGTACACTTCATTTTGTTCTCCCCAATTTTCTTGTAAAATAACTTCGTATTATTCTTTCTAATTTCTATATTCTTCTTCAATTTCCTTTATTATGTCATCCGTCCAGTTCCAGAAGGTTTTACAGCTGTATAGTTAGCATATAGTAATCATATAAATATAGCAATGCAGCTTCAAGACGAATGAGAACGTGTGGTGTGAAGACACCGTTTTAGATGTAACAAAAGCTACAATAACAACAAATCCCACCAAATGGGAAGATAAAAAGAAAAGAAAATAAATTTTGTGGTAGCAACAAATCGTGCGTTTCACCTATATGACATTTTCCAAGCAGTGTGTAATAGTAATGTATATGATAAGTAAAATAAAACCTACATAATGACTTCTAGCCGGTGAACGCAATGGTGGCGACCACGAACAGGATGATCACGGCCGCAGAACTGAAGAAAATCGCCGGCGACGTCCGTAACCTCAACGAATTATGGAGTTTTGTCAGCATGTGCTCGACGTTACCGAAGGGGCAACCGTAGATCGCAAGGTCTGAGCGACGGCGCCCCGGTCATCGACGCGGAGCGGGGTCAGCTCCCGAATTCGGCGGAGAGTCCCTCCGAGCGGCGGATATTAGCCGCGATGCCGCGGGCCACTCGCCATGAATCAATATCTTATGTACCGAAGTTGACGGATATAAACTTGCCAAGGTAGCGAACGGTCTGTAAGGCACAATCACGAAATCTTATGAAATCTAGTTCATGGCCATTCGAAATGATCTGCAATATGGCATGGGAACGCTTAATCAAGTCCTCAAGCAGCAGTAACGCTTGAGTTTTCGAAAAATGGTCGGGCAGTATTTCCATAATTCGAGCTACCGAAACCGGGCTTTGCTTGATCGACTATTTTACTTATTGTTAAATAAATATACGTGAATTCATTTAAGGTGACACACTTACAAACAGAATATACATAATATCGTTAGTGTCATACTTCGCATAGAAAAACAAAGTATCATTTTGTATCAAACCATTGATCATTTTAAAAAGTGAGAATCCTTTGAATGACAATTCAATGTTTTATTATTATTATAAACATATATATTATTATTATTATTATTCCCTTTTAAGAGAGCGTTTGAACTTGAGTATTCATGAGTTTTTTTTCCAATTTAAGCTATTTTGTACACACAGTACTCTTTTCTACCTGCTTCTATTGGGATGTGGATTGACTATACCTAATCCTACTTTAGATAACAGTAGGTTATCTATTATGCCTTGGTCGTGAACATCCTTTTTAATATAAAAATATTGAGGAGTATCATATAGCTTGGATTACTTGAGTATATTTCCAGCTATTGTGAGTATTATTTCCCTACAAACATCTTTATTTAAATATTTTGATCGCGGATGAGCTTAAGTTTAACTATATATAATAAAGGTAATAAGTTATAATTGTTACTTTCTAGTTTATACCAATGGATGTTCTATATAAATAATATAGTCAAATTGTACTAACGAGCGCCCGGTAAAAGAACGTCGTGACGCACTTGACGTGCTATTACATAGTATAATAAAACAAGTAAAGACCTAAACGATCTATAAAGTTGTTATTTTAAAATAAAGATATATTCTAGATCAGGGAAGAGCAACTCGCGGCCTTTTACACGCGGCAATGCGGCTCGCCAAGCATTTCTAAAATTGAATTTATCTTATCCACTTTTTCCCATGAATATATAGTGTAGTGTAGTGAACACTATAAAGAGAGCGCTCCTAAACCTACACCTGGGTCACAAGTCCCTGGCACTGCTATGGTTCCTTCTTCTGCAACGCGATGGACCCGGCACGAAACAACTTTTTGTTACTCTCTTGTATTCATTTAATATCGATGTGGATACAGATACTGAAAAATTAAATATCAAATAGAAGTAATAGAATAATACCGATTTTAAAAATGTATTTTTATCAGTAAACACGGAAAATTTTGGTAAATGGTATGTGACCCTGAGGAATTTCAGCTTTTGACGAAAACTGCAAAACAAATGATGTCTTTGTTCGGAAGTACCTATGTTTGCGAACAATTATTTTATGAAATTAATGAAAAATGGGCACTAATCAAGAGTGTGTGATGCACGATTATAAAGCTGCGTCCGTGTAGCCGCCTCATCAATACCTGTTGATATTCATCAGCTTCCATGGAAAAATAAATGCCAAATTTCTCATTAAAATTTTCGAGTAAATTAGTTTTTCTGTTCTTTTCTTGTTTGTTTTTATTTTGCAATAAAATTTGTATACGAAACCTTTTTTATTTTATTTTTATGTTTATTATAAAGCAAGTTTTGTATTTTATTAATAAGTGTTACATTATGTCAGGCTCGCCAAAAAATATTAAATTTAAATTGATTTGTTGTTTACAAACCTACTTATAATTCCAAGTTTGGAGACGCAATTATAGTGCAACATAGTCGAAGAATTATCTGATTCCTTCCAGATTCCAGTTCGCCTTTGTAATCAATGAGATAATAACTCAACGGTCGAGCTCATATTCCATATTCTCTCTCACGGCAATTGCCAAAAAAGATCAGATTTACCGAACAGACATTACACAGTGCCAAGAAGGGCTGAATGGAGGATCGTCTCAGCATCGGGAAAAGAAAACTGCTTACGCCGAGCCGCCGCCGCTGTAGAGAGCTGATTTATACGAAAACACACTTATCCTTTCAAATCAACCTGTTTGCACGGACCGGCGCTGGAACCTATTTGTTAGTTTTTGGTAAATAGAGCTCTATCGGGATGACTGTGAAATATCGAAAGTTCTTTAAGTAGGTTTTCCTTTCATTGAAAGATTTTTAGCGTAAGGTGTTATATTGATAAACAACAAAAGAATTATTATAACAATGGTTCTTTTGTATGATAAAGTAGCTATTTTTATGGATGAGCTATTTATTAAACGTACAAATCCGATATAGTAGGTTTAAGAAGTACATAATGCTAATAAATAATAGTACTATATCAGTACTAGTAAATGTATCTTGTAAAGTTTTGCTTTTATTATTGCAAATGAAAGTGCCCCTGAATATATTTTCGTCTGATCGTCACCACAAGATGGTCAATAAGGGATATTTTACTTTTATTTGTAATAAACCACTTTTTAAAATCAGAATAGACCATAAACAACGTCAGTACCATAAAGCATTGCGCTGACAGACAGACGCACTGCCTACGTGTGCTCGGAGTATTAGCAAGACACCTAAACGTTACGACCCACCAACACACAAACACTTTATCGATCTCTATACATGTTAGATAATTGCGAAGTAGCTCGTTTATATTGACACATTACGTAGCGATAGAAGGCAATATATTCAAACAAAGAAGTATCAGAATATCTTTACCAAATAGGAAAAGTAAAATTTTAATAAATTAGCGCAAAGAAAATTTAAAAATCTGCTTAATGTTGATGTAACTGCGTAGAGTCTGTTGGTACAAGATTTTCTCCAAGCATCTAGTGGAGCCGCTGGTGAAAACGGAATTCATTTGCGGGCCACTTTTCGGGGAACAAAGGGCATCTCTTGCAGGAGTGAGTGTGAAAGCGGACGATTGCGGGGCACGGGGTGAAAGGCTGTGGACGCAGGCATATCTGAGGACCTAGCACGAACATTGTCGATAGTTTTACTTACTTGTACGTTTGAAACGAAACGTAAAATGATGGTTCGTGCTTTCATTTTATACGACTTATACGGCCGTAAAGTCGAGGATTCGATTCATTTGTACTAAAAACATTTAGCAACTCAGTTGTGTAAAACGGTAGCATTAATGTTTCCTTTGACGTTCGATTTCGAAATTAAAAGTAAAACTATCAAGAATGTTCATGCTAGGCTCTCTGAGGACCGAGACCAGGCCAGTGCCAGGTCGTTTTACTTTGGGACGCGACCCAACCCGCGATAGTTTATTCCGATTTGTTGCTTAGACTCCATAATTTGTGGTTTCTTAGTTTTGTACTGTCTTTATTATAGACCTTTAATACAGTTCATTAGTCTTTAACTTATGACCAACTCAAATCGTAACAGAGTCAATTCGCTAGTGGAATAACTTTACTGAAGTCTATCTCTCGACTATTTCGAATCTTTTTCTCCGGTTTCGGAACGAAGTATGCGTTGAGGCACAAAAGAAAACTAGTGTAGTGGTGGGCTGTGGTTTGTATTTTTAGTCATTCTCATCTTTTTTTGCTTACAAAATACTATATATTTACTGTGCGCACATAAGGGAGTATTCCCGTTTGCGCTTAAAACTCGTACGAGACAAGAGCAGTGGCGCTCACCTCTGACTGCTCCTCGGGACCCAGCAAGGAAGAGGTAACAAGAGCCAAAACTGTTTAAATTGTGTGAATGGAAAAGTTTCCAATATCTGTTCAGGAAGAGAATTATCTTAGACATCTTTTGCAAGCAGCAACAGCAATATTGATACACAGACATGCTTCACCAAGCAAGAGAGAAGGAGGGCGGAAAATGACCTCCACAGTTATGAAAGGTGCCAGTGAGTTTTGTTAGTGGCACTGGCAGGGAATTTGCTGCTGTCAGGTATTCAGAAGAAGGGTCAAGACAGAGGGCATTTGACGTAAATACCAGCGGTACGCGGACAGGTGTTGAACTGACAGGCGACTCTGTTCGACCCAAGGTGAAATATAGCTCTTGTTATCGGCCTCACTAAATACTCCGCTAATGCTGAATGCTCCAATCCACACAATTCAATACCTTCATCACTAGCCAATGTTTGTAATTGAAATGGAGAAGTGGGCATTCCCGGTTTGATGAAATTATTCGGATACCAAAAGCTAGAAACTTCCCTCGCTTCAAGGGTAAATCTCAGCATGTAAATCGATGTAGATTGTTCGAATTCGTCTCCCGGGGCTGGCCCCAAATTATTGGTTTCGCCCGGGGCAGTTTAACAAAATGTAACTATATTCCTTAATAAGCCCGTTAACTATTGTCCCATACAGTAATTACTTCCTAAAGCGATTTCGCTATATGATAAAGAAATGCCGGGGCGACAATTTGGTTTGACAATATTGCAATTGCTAAAAGTTGACGGGCCTGTAGGTAATTTCTCGCTACTGGTAACACTAATTTAAAATGTCACAAATCACAAATGTTACCATAACAAAAAACAAGTCAACAGTTACTTTAATGTCATAAAAATAATGATTTATAGAAACTTGTTCAGTGTTACCAGTAGCGAAATAGATAAAAATTCGTAAGCCCTGCGCTCTGGTATTTTAAAAGCTAAACGTCAAACTCTGATGTTTAAAAAAATAAATTCTAGCCATAGTAAATCAATGTTTCGATGAATTATAGACTCTATTTCTAATTTACATTTTATTACTTTTTGCCTGAACAATATACAGAATGTTCCGTATCGTTATGTACAAAAATTGTGAGCACATAATAGACTTAATTCTAACACCAGAAAACGCAAATATATTCTGTTTACGATAGCAGACCAGTAAATCAGAAATGGAAATACCCAAAAGTATAAGATATAGGGATTTTTCCATGGAAAAGTGCCTGTCCTGTACGATGTTGCCACCTCACGAGTACGAACTTAACCGTTAATACGATTTGTTAAACACTATATAACAACTATAAAATTTTATACATCATATAATCATATACATCTTGTATATTACTTAATTTACTTACTTAATAAAACAAAAATAAATGTTTAATATATAACGTAATACAAACTGAAAAGACTTACATATTCTTTCACATCCTTTGTTCTAACGGCCTTATATGAAGCGTAAGCTGGATAAAGAGTTCCTAAAGCTAGACTGAAACATAAATAATGTTGCAAATGATATAAATTACATTAAGACGTTATTTTCCCGCATACATACATAGACCAGAGTTAGCGGAGACTTATTTTCCCTGCTGGCCATTCCCTGCTGGCGATCCGAATCCAGACGAATCCAAAGCGGAAAAGAGCTCTTTAGTATTTGACACAGGTAATTCGGAAACAATTTGTTGTATTTGCACGTAGTTTTAGAATTTTGTTGCTTCTCTACTACTACTACTTTTTCCTTCTTTCAGTTAGAGCCTCGTTCATTTACCTTTTTTTTCCTCTTTTCATTTTTAAGATTTTAGATTGAATCATGACATTAATATGCAAATATTTTTATGATTTTGTGACCCCAGGCAAAAAACATAATTTTGAAAGCGATTTCATTTTGTTCTACTTAGACGGTTATAATCATTGCTGTTGACAATTATAATATAATCGTACAATAATTATGGCATATTCGCAGGTGCCCCAAACCGTTGAATACGATGGCATTTGAACACGAGCCACGGGCGAAATGCAAATTGATGGTTTAATACGACCTTGCCGGCGAACCGCAAAATAACAACTTAATTGCATAACACACGCAACCTAATCGGAAGCAATAACGGACTATAATTGTTAATACATTTTCGCAGACATAAAGCCAGTAACTCACTGTATTGTACGGATATGCGCAAAAATCCGAAATCTAAATATATATAACTCAAAGGTGACTGACTGACTGATATAGTGATCTATCAACGCACAGCCGAAACCACTGGACGGATCGGGCTGACATTTGACATGCAGGTAGATGCAAAGCGACGTTGAATAAAATCAAATAAAAAAATCATTCATACCTTGAGAACACTCCCCCCGGCTTCCCTACAAATCGATCGGTATTTTATATTGTTTCTTTTGCGAAACCCTTAAACATTTGAACGATTAAAATCAGTAATTTCTAAAGTATGGGCGACCTCTTGGGCACTTGAACGCCAGGACGATTAACAGGAATTGTATTGGCCCTTGCTCCAATTAATCATTCACACACGTATCCACATCTTAAGTTTTTATAGAGCCTCAATAGCTCTACGGTATAAGGTATGGACTGAAATCCGCAAGGTACCCGGTTCCAACCCCACTACCGTCTATGGGATATTGTCGCACCCACTCCTAATGCAAGCTTTTAATTTAACCTTAGTAAAGGGAGGAAAAGGGAATATTAGACATACCTAAAAAGTATGCCTAAAATCCTTTATAAAAAATAAAAAATATCTGCTCCGAAATTGAGTTGTAACATTCCACCCAAACAAACACAAGTTACAAGTTAAATAAAAGTTTTTAATTATAGAATTTTGACCTCTCTAACTCTCATTCCACAAAAACTAGACAGCTGTTGCTGTTTGTTAAAGAAACGGTACACGGAACCAGAGTCCATGAAATGGAAGCAAAATTAATGAATTCATAAAATTCGCAATTTCGTCTATTTACGTTTTGTTAGTTCGAATGTAGCAATTAGTTCATGAAATGACATGCTCTAAAGTTGCATAAAAATAATAAATAATAAAATAAGTTTATCTATATTCTATATATACTTACATAAATGTTAATTTCTTTGTCTTTTTTATTGGAACGTTTTTTCCTACATTCTAAGTAGTTATTGTTAATGCAAATGATATGTTTTTATTACAACTTAAATCCTTAATAATATTCTAAATCTTAATGGGACTTTCTTCGTCAGTTACGCTTTCGCGATTTAACTGCTCCACCGATTGTCATGAAATTTAGCATATACGTTGTTAGGGAGTTAGAAAACTACGTAGGGTACCTTTCTTTCAAAAAAGTACTGTCTCCAAGGGAACACCGCGAGTAGGAGATAAAGAGATAGAAAAAACCGCGAGAAAAAAATAAAGAGATAGAAAAAACCGCGGGTAAAAGATAGACATAGGAAAAACCGCGAGTAAAATATAAGCATATAACAAACCGCGAGTAAAAGATAAAAAAATAGAAAAAACCGCGAGTAAAAGATAAAGAAATAGAAAACACTGCGAGTAAAAGTTAGGAAGATAGAAAAAATAGCGAAAAAAAACATAGAGAAGAACTACTAGTCAAACTGGGGATAAAAGGGGGTATTCTACAAATATAGCATTTGTTATAAAACATTTAAATTTCCCAATGTTTCATTTATAAAATAACTATGATACATTATCTCGAGAAAAAGTTAAAAGAATATATAAAGAATAAAAATATAAAGGTATGTATTCTATAATTATATAAGTACTTAAAACAAAAACTTAGGTACCATTTTGCGAAAATTGTGCTAACGGAGAGGTATGAATAGGCAAAATTATAATTGACTAGCTGTGCCCACGATAAAAAGATAGATTAAATTTCAGCGTGATGATTTATACCCTGTAGCCTCGATAAATGGGCTACCTAACACGGAAAGAATTTTTCAAATCGGTCCGGATTGAATAACTGAAAACGTGGTTGGAACAATTTTATACTTTACTAAATTTCTTCTAATAAAATTTCCTCCGTGAACTAATAGAATAATTTATAAAATAGACGAATATTTGACGATTACAAGCGCTTGCACCAAGCCTGTGTGAATAAGTAAATTTTTGGCCTCGAATTTTGGCTTATTTTATTTGAATGTTTTTAATTTTCCTAAAATTTTCGTATCTATTTGAAAACAATCAAGATGGTATTCTGGTTTCCGTAAAGATGTTCGATTTAATTTCGATGTTTCGATGTTTGCCTTCAAAATGTTTGACGACTCAAAAATCTACTTAAATAAAACGTGATTTGATTAGATTTGATGTTACAGACAGACACTTTGATTTTAGTTGTGTATATATAGAGACGGTGGTTATGATTCATGGAGGTTAGAGGGCCAACCGACCATATGGCGCAGCGCGTAACCGGAGCGCGTTGTGCTCGGACGCCTCAAATGTTACTACTTATTACAAAATCATTCATATCGTATTAAAAAACTATGTAACCTTAATATAACGAACCTCGATATAACGAATGAAAGAAAACGATAAAACGGTCCAGTCGTTTAGGGCAATTTTATTGACACTAACATAATTAAAGAATTATACAATCTTTAAAGAAAGATTGTATGTGTAAATACTAGGGACTCGACCCGGCTTCGCACAGGTGCAATTTAGATACGCATGTGTTATACATAGATACCTTCCTCTTGAATCACTCTGTTTAATCATAAAAACCGCATGAAAACCCGTTGCGTAGCTTAAAAGAACAAAAAGCGACTTTGTTTTATCCAATAAATAAAATTGCCGTGTCACAGTGTTTGCCTGCAAATTCCTGCGAAACGGCTAGACCGATTATGATGAAGAATTTTCAGCACATTTGGGAGGTTTGAGAATCGGTCATAAACTATTTTTTAAACTCCTAAGCGATAAAGGTGGCCCGCAAGAACGAAGACACGACATACTGCTAATATTATGTTAAGAAGAATGTACTACCATAATAGATTTGGACAGACACAAAAGCATTTAAACGAGAAAGAACAGTAGAAAGTGTCATTATAACATCCAGCATGTCATGTACAGTAACGGCGCAAGATAACCAGCTCCTGATATGTGCCAATTTATGTCGCAAATCGAAACGTCTCATGAGCAAGCCAGCGGTAAACTGAACGACTTTATGCGAGTACAGTTTTAAGTTATGGAACAGTTACAAATGCACTCACATGAGTGCGATGATGTGAGTGAACAAGATTCCGACACATTAAAAGCCTGTGACACATTAAAAGTGACCCTGCCTTCTGCTCAAGGGTTGTAGGTTCCGGTCCCACCTGAGTCTGGGTGTGTTATCCATATGTATGTATTTATATATTTCTAAAAAAAAATATTGGTGTATAATAGGCGGCTGTTACCTGTAACACGGGCATTAAGTTGTCTACCTTAGGAACAGACGTCCGTGTGTCATATAGTCCTGTATATATTTATTTATTATTTATTTTCATAACAGATTAAATATCATTCACCATAACTAAGACATAACTAGTTTCATTTAGAAATTCTCAAAAATCCCGAAAAAATGGCTGCTGTTATGAAGTATTATTTATATACAGGTTTTTACATATCTGTTATAGTTTTTTTTAAATGTGTATTGATATGGTTTTAATGTAATAAACACACTAATTTACCCAATTTGATTACAGGTGTGCAGCATTCATATGTTTGTGTTCTATTTTAGCAATTTTCATTGTACCCTGCCGACTGTCCATGTGGAGACGATCTCGCCACCGATCAAGAGTCCATGGACGAGCAGAAGCACGGGTGTAAGCTCGAGAGGACGCAGCACTCTGAGCCTAAGGTCGCAGAAGATCTCCCAAATAAGGCATCGACATTACCGTATTGGCGAGCTCCGCTCGTAGGATCCACCATCCACCTTGCGATCTTGACGACATGTCGACAAGTGTACTACGAAGCGCACGCACTACCTTACAAGCTAAACGTCTTCCGCTCTGTTTGACAGATAATAACGTATATACCTTTATTACAATTAGTTAAGTAAATACATTCAAATAATAAAAGTATTTGTAATATTTTTATTTTGAAGAGAATTTGCGAGGTCTGCAGGATATATGAACAGCGAGGAGAATGGACAGGAATTTGTCAGGTCTGGCATTGTTGGTAAAGCACCGCGCTAGAGTTGCGAACGACCCGGGTTCGAGTCCCGGCCAGTACAAATCTTTTCTCTTGAAAATAAAAATAGATCTTTCGGAATGTTTACAAATTATCGCATTTTCTGATGTTTTTCAAGGGTAAATCAATAATGTTTTGATAAAGACGTTTAACATAATTTTGTTAATACTGAAATAAATACTTTAAAGAAAATCAAACTTTGTCAATCAAAAAAAAATCTCTGTAATTTTTTAAGGTACATTTTTTGTCTGTTTTAAGTACTTAATAGAACAATATTAGAATTAAGTATGATTTGTATCCTTTCTCTCCAGGACTTCTTATCAATACGTGTGTTAGGTCAAAAACGCCCTGAATTGATTGCAGCTTATCGTTTGATAGTAATTACAAACTATATAACAGTGTCAAGCGAGCGGTATAACAGGCAGTCGACAAATACATAATTATGTATTACTGTGGTATTAATATGAATTTACTAAAGCTGAAAATTATTACACAAGTTGTATATTGCATTAATAATAACAGACAATTATTGTATCAAATGGGTGGCATACTTGATGCGTCACAGTCACACATAATCAAGCCTCTATATTTACCTAACCTAACGCCGATATTGAATATGAGCCAATATAAAAAATATGTCGTTTTCACGATAAAATATTTTATCCTTTGAAGTCAGTTTGTATATTTCTCGAATTATGCCCAGAGGCAAGTAAGTTTTGGTTTTATTAACTAAAATAATTAATATCTGTATCTATAAGCTAAGCCGATTAGATAAAATTTATATCTTAGCACTTTAGGCGATATAAAATTCAAATATACATACCTGTGATTATTTTTCGCACTCATTCTACTATGTATTTTATGAGAATTTCATCGCAATAAACACGTCTAATGAGAAGATTAATAGATTATATAACATTTGTCCATTATGTTGGAGCATAAGCAGTTATTACGTTCACAGAGTATTGCGACTACTCTTATTTAATTTCAAGGTAGACCAGACAATTTACACGGCTTGAAATGTATTCATTGCTTCTATGTTTGGGACAGATTCTATTTACAGTTTTGTAATTGCCGCTTACCGAATATTAATTGTTAAATAAATATGTTTCAAATTAATTCGGATTACTGTAATGAACTGAAAATATGTAAACAGCTGACCGGAATTTGAAATTTGAACTTTAGTTAAAAGTGTGTGTCACTTACGTACATTGGCTTGATAGAATCAACATTCGTACACATTTATACAACAAAATAGTTTAATTTTATTTAATGCTGAAGGGTTTTATTGTTCCTCCTTAATTTAACCATTAAAGATACAGAAAAAATTGTTATCAAATTTGTTTAACTCGCTTATGTCTCTACAGAGAAATGTGATATCATCAGCATATTGGATGACGCTGTCGGTAATAAGTTGTCGGGAGGTCGTTTCCATATAAGCAGAACAATAAGGGGCCCAAAAGCGATCCCCATGTTCTATACCTTGCAATTCACTTGTTACACCATTTAAGTGAACACTCCGCTTTCGATTTTCAAAATAGGAACTTAACAGTTTTGATATCTGACCACGAATATCAAAGCACTCCAGCTTCCGTATAAGGATGGTTAACAGGAATGTTGTCAACTATTTGAGAATGAAGGGACTACGGAGGAGAACGGAACTACCTTTAAGCGCTGTTTAACAAGAAGAAGCTGTAAAGTTTGTAAAGTAGAATATCCTGGATTACCTGAATGGAAGGCTTAAGAGAAATCAAAGAGAACAAAGTTAGTAATTTTCGGTTGATTCTTACGTATTTAAGGTCTAAGGACGTTTTCAGCTGAACAGATTACATGAAATTCTGGGAACGAAAGCAGACTGGAATACGGTCTTTTGGATTTAATTTGTAACTTGATGCAAATAAATGAATAAACATCAAAGACTTATGTATTTCACTGGACTGAAAAGAGGCCAAAAAATAGAGATACTATTATTTCGATTTTTTTTAATCACTGGTAACGTACAAAGGCATTGTATATACAGAAGACAGTAAGAAACCATAGACACGCACTCCTATTTCTTAAATATTGTATTACTTTGCAAAATATGCGGCCAGTTGTGTGTTTCCATATAATAACGCCTCATTCTATCAAGATTTAAGTTCGGTATGTTTTATCCAGCTTAGCATAGCCCCTATCTTTTGCCTCGTTAATATTATATACTTAAAGGAATTTAAAGACTTCCTGTGCACCGGCAGCTATATCTGTGAAGACTCTTATTAATCATGGCTAAACCTTCCCAATGACAGTTTTCCAAAAATACTTCGGCCGACTTTACTAATAACGACTGGCTAAGCATTAACAATTTGGTAAATTGTTTTTTTGTTGTGTAGATATTGCATGAAAGATTTAGTTTTAGTGTGATCAAAGAAAAACTTTCATATTTCAGTAAAATTTGTGAGATCCTAACATTATAATTATCAAAGATTTTGATAACTCCATATCAAAAAATGATGGTTGCTAGGACAAGCTATAAAAATTATGTCGCCTCATTATGTAAGCAAATCCTCTAATTAATAAATAATTTAGATTTTCAAACACAAGCAAATGACTATATTACAGAGCCGTCTTTCAATTCCTTGAATCTTGATATACTCGTATGTTGTATGTTCAGATATACATGTGTGTGTGTGTGTGTGTTTCCTTCAACAGACAAGAGGCCACCGGTCGTAAAACGAGCTAATAAGTCTCACAGACACATCGACGCCGCTGCCTGCTCGCCATACCAATGACTGTTACATAGGTTCAAAACGACCCATACGGCTCAAACGATTTCTATTGCTGATATGTATCTCTTGGGCGTAAGTCCTATAATACAAAGGCCAGTTTATAACATACTCCGGTCGCGGCCATAATCCTGTATCAATAATGACGGTTACCATGAGAAATGAAGAAAATTTAATTCTTACGATGACAAAATAAAGTTTAAAATGACTTGAAGAACGACTCCCAAGAGAAGCAGTGGAGGCTAAGTGTGAAGCACACGTGCGTTCAAACTTCAAACATCACCCAAATAGGGACCAGTTTTGACTCAACCGTATATCTCCTGAGATCGTAGCAGTGATATGGGGTTCTTGGGAAATTTAATGAAGGCTCGCCGGCATCGAATTCCAATTGTCTTAGTTTTTATACGGCTTTGAGCATTTTATCGTTGAATAAATATTTTTTACTATGAAACACCATGATCTTAATTCTCTAACTTACAAGCACTAGCTATTTAAGATATACAAATGAGTTAAGTATTTCGAGTTTCATAAAAACATTGATATAGCAATAAAACAGCTGCACGTAATACCTACAACAAGTCTCTTCATTTTTAGACGAATAATTAGGTATTAGAAATAGAATACATAAATAGAAAAAAGAGTAAATTATGGTGACATAATCTTATCATAACTAGCACACTTTTTACAAATGCTCATAAATATTTTCCAAAACTGTATGTTAAAATTCATTGGATACATGTCAGTTAGTAGACGAGAGTAATGTCTTTTTAATAGAGCAACGATAATTTGGTGCTCACAAAATGTTAACAGACATAGATTAGGCTTTCTAGGCACTTGGCTGGAATAAGCATTTTTCCTGATTGAGTCATTTACACGTTATTATCGTATTTCGTTTCTCGCTTTTGTGTTTGAACATCAAATTAGATACGTCGCTCGAATGAAGTTCTTATAGATGTGCAAATTGAATAATATTACTTCAAATCGCTTTCTACGAAATAGGATGACGCAATTACTAGTATTAGCTTCATATGTAAAAGCATACATATTCAGCAAGTATCGAAAGAAAAAAGTCATTTCATGGATATGTCCATGGGGTTGGGTTTCGATACAATGAAAAAGACAACACAATATACTAATAATTAGGTCTATCTTATACTGGGGCCCTCGATCTCACAAAAATACATATATGGGGCCCTGTTAGAAGAGATTAGGCTTGTAACTATAGGCTCCCATAATGTAAATTTTAATTTACGGATTCTACCGGATTAGTTGTCATGGGTGCCTACATGATAAATATCATTGTAAATAGCTGAAATATCTCCAGGTACGGTATATCATACTATCCCGTAATAAGGCGAATGTAAGTCATACTGTACTGGGCGACCGATACTGATTACTCTTGCATAATGACAAGTATGCAAAACATTCATACTCACGTATCACCTCGCACCGATATAAAATATTTAAACCCATCCACGTGGCTCGATCTCTGAACCGGTTTAATGACCATCTCACCTGCCGCTCACAGTCTATCTCCGCGACTTCGGCTTATATTGCCCATTATAAACTAAGCTTTCTATGAGATTTATAAAGGAAAAATGATTGATTTATCCTCTTATACTTCTAAAGTTTAGAAAACTCAAAACAGACTCATTAACCCAATGTCTCAAAATTGAAATTTAGAGTGTATAACGTATTACTGAAATAAATATATACAGTTTAAGTGTATTACGATAATTTATTTTATATCTTGATTTTTGTATATTCGGAATTAGATATATGGAATATTACTGGATATATGCAATATTAGCCGATGGCTCAGTCGCAAAATCATATTCCTATACCAATCCGACAACGACTTTGATCCCAGCGAGTTCGTTAAAAATCTTGTACGTATTATTATTGTTACTAAAAAAATAGGAAATTAGCTGACTCGACAGTGATATAACCCCATTTTCTTTACTTCGGAAATAGGCATGGCTGATTTTTTATAGATCTTTTAAGATGTAAATAGAATTACCTGCTTCATTTCGTCATTATAGTATTCTTGTGTGCCTACATTCGCAAGCAATGAAAGCGCACAAGAATACATTTTTACGACATCACTTTACAAATCATCTACTATAATATAATTGTTTCAAACTTAAAAACTTTCTCTTAGAATAATAACACAAATTATTGGTGAAAAGCGCAATAAAATCCGTTGCGTAGTTTTAATGATGTACAAGAACGGGAAACGTTCCCTTGTTTTAAACTATGTAAAGAAGGTAAAGATTAACGTACAATTTTTTTTTAATAATTAAAAGAAATATGCAGCACATTTACGACTGCTGTCAATTATACATAATAACTTTATTATTAAAATATTTTTAACGCAAAGGTAATTGAAAATTTTAATGGTTTCCTCTTTGCTATTATCACAGAGAACTCTAACAGCCGACTGAAAAAAAAACTAATTGTTTATGAATATTTTCTTTGAATAAAATGTATAAATGTATCTTTTTTATTTTATCTTTTCGTTTATTCATGTCATTGTGTAGTTATCCTTTTTTAAATTATATATAGCATGTAGTACTAAATTATGAATAGAGATATCCTCTTGCAATGTTGTGTACATCTTTAATTGATGCCTATATCAAAATTGTACCTTATTTAAGTCTATCTTTGTCAATGTTAAATATTTGTGCTGTTGATCTACCTTAATAAACAAATAAAATAAAAGAGTCTTGACAATACAGTGAATTAATTTACAAGTAAGTATCAGAATTGTGGCAGTTATAGAGTAGAGCTTGGATGTGTCTAGCGACCGCCTACCTGCTTACGTGGTGAAACGTGTGTGGGACTTAGTTTTCTAGGGCTGCCGTATACCAACTTTAACTTAATTAATTACAAAAATTACTTTTATTTCAGACCAGCTGTAACCCACAACTCTATAATATTAAAACGAAGACTTTCAGTGTAAAGCAAATTTTTATATAAAATATTTATTATAAATAAATTAAATTATTAAAATAAAACCGCATGCCTATGTAAAACTAATTAGACAGACATGTGAACATTTTATTATAGGATGATGTCAAAGCGTAGTCATGACAAACATCACAAAATAACAATGTATTTCAATAATTATGACATTTTCGCAAATTGTAAGTTCACAAAGTTTTGACTACTTTGTAAACTTCAAGGTCAAAAATGTCCAAACACTTTGAGCTATGTCTGGCTTCGGTTAAAAATAAAAATTTTGTACATAGCTGAACATATGGTACACCAATCTACAGATTTCTAGCCGAATTTCGACCAGCCGGCAATCACTAATATATATATATATATATTAATTGAGTAATAGACAAGTATTTCATTTGTGCAAACTGATTAACTGACGGAGGGGACAACCCTGTTCGTCTACCGGACGCGGCGCGGGCTCGGATGGCGCCCAACTACCAACAACCGTTACTCAACTCAAAGCGGCTGAATGCCGTCGGCCGTGCGTTCTGCAGACCCACGCTAGCTAGCTAGCTTAATTACCAGAATAATTTCAAACCAGATTCAAAACCTACCGTAATCAAGCTGCTTTATTCCATACTCGGTATTAGGCTTTTAGGAGACATAATTCGAACGAAGTAATAGCGTTCGAAATAATGAATAATACAACTATTGTTTTTTTTTTTCGAATTTTGTAAATATAAGATAACATCAAAATATTATAACTAGCGGGCCCGACAGACGTTTCGTCTTTTATTTTCTTTTAAACCTCTCCTCGCATAAGGGGAATGAAACAAAACAAATAGAATTTATATCCGTCCAGGTGTTTTCGAGTTTTAGCGACACTAACGACACAGTACCACTAATGATTAATTTTTATGTATATAGATATAATTAAATTTACTTCTACTAAGAAGAAGAAGACTATAGTATTCAACTAAAAACCTTTATATAAACCGTTCCATGTCAAAATTATGGACGGTTCCAATAAAGACCCATTACTGCCAGTGTAACACAATATTATAGATAATTATCATCGAACATTTGCAAAGTGGGGCCGTGCGATTGCATCATCTTCCAATAAAGCGTTGTACACCTACTAAACTACAGATATAACGTTAGTTGCAACTTGCAAATACTCAATTGCACGCCAATAAATATGAGCTACTGTATGTCTAACTCATTATGTTCCACGCATATTGCTCATTTGCTAACGCGTGTTCTTTCACCGTTTGTATAAAAACGGAAATAAGTACATTTCTGTAAATCGACGTCGACCAAGAACGCTCGAAATACAAGGCAAAGATAACTTTTGCCTCTGTGTGCGTCAACACTGCTCTGTTATATCACACAGTTCGTTGATCGCACGTGTGAGTACGTTTCATGAATAAACAATATTGTCAGTCAGTCACTTGCACAAATAATGTCATGCGTATTTGCAATATCAGTGTTGCTGATTTCATATCTCATATAGAGTTAAGGACGGAGGCGCCTACGTGCGGTTTTGCGCGTTGTCAACTACATATTGTGATATGGGATGTCTTAGGAATTTTATTGAATTTTCATGTGTTGAAAGTTTATCGGTACCGGCAGTTTTTTTCCTTATGAACATTGGTCGTATATTTTCAGTTATATTCCAATTAACTACATTTTTAAAAATCATTTTCAAATACTTAAGTCGTAATAATATACGATAATATTTTGTCAAAACCTAACTGCTCTTTATACGAATTACCAGCATTGAACGTTAATAAAATATAATATCTTTCAATCCTCTGATCTGATTGATTTGTTCTGTAGAATAAAAAAAATGCTTAAGTAATTGAGACAATGTAGGTAAAACCAGACACGACAATCCCACTGACCTTCAGAATACAACTATATTCTGTAATGTAAAAGGTAAATGTAGTGTTGTGCAAGAACGGACGCCCGGTGGCGCCTAGCCAGCGGACCTCGAACGTTTATTTCGAATCGCTGTACCGAAATAACTACTGAGTATGACCAAGATACCAAAACACATAAGAGATATAGTACTTTTGTATGATATCACACTTTGACTGTTTAATCATTTATATTTATGTAGGTACTCTAAATTTAAGTAAGGATTAAAAACTTCAATCGAAACAATATTTTCAGCCAATATTCTAACTAAGTATTCCAAAATTAAATGTTGTAACATCTTATTTTACTAAATTTTTAAAATGATATTAAATCACGTCAATTTCACTTGGCCTAAAATCAAAAAACTGCTAGTTTTGTTGAAACCGAAGATTTGGTTTAATTATAGCCGAAATCAGAAGCGCGACCGAGTTCAGAATTTTAACTGAAACTAGCCATATTCATACAAATTAAATTTCAATAGTTATTAGCAATCGCTGATACAAAATTAGAACTAAGTATTACGGATGTCCTTCACAATGCCCTATCTAATCTAATCTTTAATATTATTGGGAAATAGGTATGTGAAATTGATAAATGCGGATTCGGAATAAATATAATGTGAATAAACACGGTAACGCGTCATAGGAACCCCACTGCCTCACGAGGCGGATGTAGATAACATTTCGCTACGTTGACATCATATGAATAACTTTTTATCCAAACGGTTTACGCGCACGTTGCTCGATAACGTGGGAAAATTCCACTCTAATGCGAACTCAAAATACCTATATAACCTATATTGGTCATAATTCACATAGAAGGAGTATTTAACTTAACTTTACAGGATTTTTTTTATATTCTAGAAGGCCCTTCAAAGCGTTTTTATCTGACTTTCGACATGACGGACGTTTAGACTCGACTTGTATCCGTTTGCTTTAGATTAGGCTCATTACGGTGAAGTTCAGAGAAATGTTTGTTATTCAACACTGCGAAGGGATTGCGTCGCTAATTTGGGCCCAACAGCAAATTTTATGCAATATAAATCTTATAAACATATCAGGATATCCAAAAATCACTGTAAAAGAAGAGAATGAAAGGAAAATTTTAAATAACGTTTAAAAAATTAATAAAAGCACAGATTTGGTTGCTACTTAGAACTATTTCAAATTGATGAAGTTCATACTACCTAGACCTTTCGTTCGGCCATTGTCACGTGTTATGGAAAAGACATAAAGGAGATGGACTTCTTTGCTAATAGCAGACGCGTCAATATGCAAGCAAGACCTCTGCCGGGTCGGCTAGAATTTTATAAAATTTGAGATAAAGTAAACTTCTACTCAGCCGTAAAGTTGTAATAAAATTTTAGAACATCAAGACCAATCAATATTTAGGCTACACTAAATACTTGACGTGGTTGCGAATTTCAGATGCCATTTGATAAACCGCACCTAAGTCTGGGCAACTTTTTGTTATCATCGGAAGCGAGTTATTCCAGGTGGCCATGTTGGGATGTAAATCACGTTTGTACAAAAATGGTGTACTGATTTCGTTCGATGATGGTGTACTGCTTTCATTTGCTGATATACTGACTGCGTTCCATGATGTTGTACTGAGTTATTAATACAGTACAAAAAAATCGTATTTCTAGTTTACTGCATTTGTTTATTCAATTTGACTTTTCATAGGCGCTTTTCATTGTCAATATAATAAATAAATAATAAATAAATATATACAGGACTATATGACACACGGACGTCTGTTCCTAAGGTAGACAACTTAATGCCTGTGAGAACCTCTTTCTGCTTTTTTCATAAGAAATTTGTTCTAATATTTTGTCATAAATGTTTTATCATAAGTTGACATTGCTTCTTATTAAATATATATAAAAAACCCTACTAAATCGAAATAACGAACACCGCGGGTCATACAATGATAAAATTTGGCAATGTTTATGGTTGGAAGAAAGAATTTTTAGATGACTGACCCTCAGTTTAAGGATGTCTAAGGGTTTTGGCAAATTTACGTGAACGACCTCACGGCAAATAGCTAGTTTGAAATAAGTTTTGGAGCAAAAAAAAAATTGTGCGAGTGAGCGTTTACTATTGCATTTTTATTTGAGTGCTTGGTCTCTTTATCAGACACTAATATTAAAAAAAAAATGGATTTTTAAATTTTTCTAATAAACTTTTGTTTCTTCGGTTTTAGCTACTTCTTGCAACCGCCTCTGGGGCTAAAAGATTAGTTCTGCGACGTTACTAATGTGGTGTAATGTTTTGCTTGCATTTCCTTAGTGCTCACAGGTGTAGCGAGCGCAGCCGGAGGTTGTGATTAATAGGAGTGCCTCCCCCTGCTTATAGGTCGTCGGCAACGCCTGCCCGAAGTAGCACGAAACCGCAGAAGGCTACCACCAATTTTCCTCTTACACCTAAAATAGCCATGCGTATTACATGATTTTTATATGAGGAGGTCGTGGACTCATCAGTGGTTGGCATTTGAGTCGATCGCTAGGTTAAGTTGCTCTTGCTGCAACCGGATGAGAGATGGGTGACTCATTGTTTGGTGGTGACCTCATGTTTCGAAAGGCACGTAAAACAGTGGGATCCGATTATGCCACTTTGTGATGTTAGTCGTAAGGTTGTAGAAATCGTGGGTATTCCGAGGATGACGTCAGGTGGCAACCGGTTATCTTAACTCGCTCCACAGCCACATCCTCTACAATCTAAGCAGACCCTGCTATTTAACCGGGATAATGCTAGGAAGAAGAAGAAAAATTACGCGATATTTATACATAACGGATGATTGTCTTATAACTACTTATCTTGAGTCATTTTTGGCCGAAATCGCGTAGTAGCACACAGTCAGAGGTGCTGGTATGGTAAAGGTATTGTGAATTCATTAATGCCTCCCCCTAATATACAACAGTTTTAAATTCAAAAAAGAGTTACTGATATACAGACGGACACTACTTTTATTCAATTCAATTTAACAGCAGTTGTATTCAAATAAACTTTTTAGATTTACATGGAATAAATGTAATAATAAAATTTATAGAGGTATGCAGAGAATCTGAACAATAAATGTTTCCTCTATATAAAATAGGGTGACTGTAGTGGAGAGCGGTCTTATTATCTTCATTTAAAATATTGTACAGAATTATATCAACTTCTCTTTATTAAATTTTCCTTTGTGACAGTACGGTCTAAAAAATGCTGAAAGGATTTTATACTTTTGTAATACTACTGTCTACATGGCCTTCTAAATTTAAATCTGGCTCGTTTACTGTTGAACTGTCAAGGTTTCAAACGGAAATTAGTCTTCCTCTGGAAATCCTTTAGACGCCTTATGTATCTATAGGAATTAAAAGACATCAATCTAAACCGAATAACATATTGAATTTTTAACAACCTACGAAAAACGAAAATACTTTCTATCGGAACGTTTTTCTAGCTTTTCCTATCGCGTAGAGAAACTTTTTTACTAAAAATTTTCCACGCGAGCGTACTTTTAATTTGATTAACGTGACGGCACTCGCTAGAGTTGCCCCGTGCTTGGTAAGGACTAAATAAGCTTGGTAGAAATGATAGAACCACGAACAATTTACTGTAAAAGGTAATTATCGACGGTTTGGAGATATAAACAAGAAACAATTTTGAATGGGAACTAACTCCTTCCTTCACTTAACTTTTAGTGAAGTATAACTTCCTAGTCTGTTAATAAAAATTGATATCATAGGTGCTCAAGGGAACCACATTTTAAATGAACATTTGAAATAAAATAAAGTAAACAAATAATCAAGAAATTATGAGTTTAATTTTTAAATTAAAAATTAGAAATATCGACCAAGAAAGTGCTTTACCAGTTTGGATGACAGTTCCTACTTAAAGAAAATTTTGCTAAGGGAAAATGATTCATTTTGTTTGAAATTAACGTAATGCATAGCAAGCAAAAATGAACCTTTTGACTAATTGACGTGCAAACGACAGTCGACCTTAAAATGGCAAACCAATTTCTTGTTAGACTATACAATCAATATTATGTTCATGCTATTTAACTCGTGGTTTACTTATTGCTCCGTCTCTTAGACTAGCTTGCTGCTTTTCTGTTCTACTTTATTCGTATCAGTGAAAAACCACGCGAAAACGCACGCTAAAGTAGGGATTTGCTAACTTGTTGTTTTTCTATCTGTGTTAACTTTTGTAAGTTTAATTTTTTAGCGCTTACCAGCTTTGTGTGTTTGGGTTAGTAGGAACTTATATGTTAACATTTGCATATACATATCCTGGTTAGAATAGATCCTGCAGATTGGCTGTCTACAGATGTCGTACGATATAACTTAGAGGCTTCCATCGAATTAGTGACAGCGTCAATAGCAGCATGATTTTTTCTTTCAATACGTATATTAAGTTTACTATAAATAAAATAATAGCTTAGTGAACATACAACAATATTTTTTTAAATTTTTACTTGCTCGCATTGACATAAATAAAGTAAGCCATTTGATACAGCAGCCGAAGTCAGTATATTACTTATAAGACAAGCTGCCTGTCTGTTTTCCCTTGACACACACAATCACGTAAACACGCACAAACACAAACACACACACATACACACGCACACGCACACGCACACGCACACACACACACACACACACACACACACACACACACACAGAGAGAGAGAGAGAGAGAGAGAGAGAGAGAGAGAGAGATGGTGGAGTTCGGATTCTGTAAGACTGTAAAGATAATAAAACGTCATGAATTAAGCTGAACGTATGCTGTTGTTTTGTTCTTTAAATGCTGATATTACTTTAATCTTTGAAGATGCTCTACTTGCAGTACTTTTGGGTGCTTTTCCCTTCTCTCCGCGACTCCCCTGTAAAAGTGAACAATTAATCTGTGACTCCAGAGACTGCAAATACTGACATTACAGAGTCAGGACAGAGGAGACCATACCGTGCTCTTTTTTTTTAATAAGGCATATCTTTGGTTGATCTCTATACATTCATATTTTGAAGAGTTATGCTGGGTGGTCAAACCGTGCAAATTTTACAAAAATAAAATTCTGCATTTAACAAACATAAACAATAGTCTACTAATATTTTAATTTAGATTTTTAATTTTGCATTTTACATATATTTTATGAACTGATCAGTTGTGTTATTTTATTAACTTCACTAGTAGAGTGGAAACATGATTTTTGGTTGGTTAGTCATTTGTTTTCATTTACAGGAAGGTCCTCATCGTAAGGAGTCGGGAAAGCGAGGACGTAAGCCAGGACGAAAATCCGCTGAGAAAGTGGACATGAAAGCAAAATTGGGTATGAATTAAGTTTAAAATTAGATAAAATTATGCTTGATGTTCTATAAATTTCACCTTATCTACTAATATTTTTATGATTATACCGCCTATTCTCTAACTCTCTGTTACGAGCAACATAAAATTATACCATTTTCTGTCTTTTTCATCTATATATCTGCCTTATATGTCTGCCTTACCATGTTCGTAATCTTCTACATACTTTTGTACATACTTATGTATTATGTACTTAATATTAGTTTCTTTTTCATTTCATAGCACTTGAAGCCAAATTACATGACCATTATCTTTTTGTCAATGCTGTACTTTTTTCTGTGATGTCTAAATTAAAGGCAGTATGTTCCGAAGTCAAAAGGTGGCGCTCTCCCACATGTGTAAGTGTGTGTGTGTGTGTGTGTGTTGATGTGTGTTGTTTTACTGCTTGCCTGGAAGCTTACAATTTACTTTATTTCTCATAACTTTTCGTACGTAATAATATTGGAAATAAACTCCCGTCCTAAGTTTGAATTCGATTTAAACATCGTCAACAACAACAAGTCATAACGATCGCTTCACCAGTATAATGCACATTTAAATACTCTACAGAAATCAGTAACCAGTTGGTATCAGTACTTTTTTCAGTACGTCTTGAAGTAAGTGTATTGCATCGCAATCAGCTGCTGGAGATCCTAGAATTGACGTATCCACAGCTGATACGTTCTTCTATCATCGCTACCGGCGCAACCATGGGGGCTACATAAAGTGTGCGAAGCTAGTGCTTTCAGATCCTAACTATAGAAGTATAAAAACGTGGGGGGACGACGAAATATTTCTTGCAGCAAATAACAACCCATCGGGGATTAGCCCATCATTTTGGATCTCCGTCAGGGCTAATAGATACATGACCCAAAGAGTTTCCATTCAAAAAACTAGGCAATTTCATTATTGTACACCAGAAATTACAAAAGAATAACATAGAGGCAAAATATACAGTATACAATAGACGGCCTTATCGCTAACAGAAGAGCGATCTCTTCCAGGCAACCGGCTTGGCATAGGACAATATATGAAAAAGAAATTAAGGGTGGAGGTGTACTATATTATGATAAGAGAATCGTACTATAATTACATGAAAGAACAGAAGATCAAATATTATTAAACAAAAAAAAATAAAGGAAGATTATAGGCTATATTACATGCCTGTTATTTTTAATTTGCTCAGAGATTTATTAATACTTCATAAAACATTAATTAATACCTACCCTTTATTCTAATATTTTAAAGCACAAATTTCACTTACACCATTATTATTCATTCATTCAGGAAACTAGTTCTTGAATAATATTTTGATCATTTAAAAAATATTCAATGATTATGGCACCCAAATTCACCATTAGCTTTAACAAATTGGACTATTGACTGAATAGATTGCAAAAGTAAGAAAGACTTTTTTGTGTCTTGATAAGCAGTGGATATTCTTTGTTTTAGAGTTATTGGTTCATTTGCAACTATGTATGATATTTCCCATTTTCTTTTTAAACAAAAAAAGATCGTACAATTAGAAAATGTCGCTAGTGTACATATCAAGTACGATCGGTAGTGAAAGTTGGACTCAAAGAATTTTTTAGCTGGTCCCATTACAGATAAATAGTGATTTACTACAAACAAGCTTCAGATGTGGAGGTAACACTAGAAACTACTCTAAACTTTTAATCTATTTTATCATGTATAATGTATTTTGGTTATTTGTTTTTTTTTTCTTTCCCTTTATTATATATATTTATATCTTCTTCTTCTTGCATGGCTTTACAGCCAATCAATGAGCCTCGATCTGTTTCCGCCAGTCCTCCCTGTTCATTGCAGCGGCCATCCAGTTCCGAACATTCAATAAGCTCCTGGAGTCTTCACTTACCCCATCCTGCCATCGCAGCTTGGGCCGCCCTGCTCTTCTTGTACGCTGAACAAGAAAATGTTTGTATAACAATTAATACAAGCGGTTACTTGTCACGCGTGCGAAATACTCAGACAGAAAAAAAAGACTAATGCAGACAGACGGTTTAAGACTTGCAAGTTCTAAAGTAGAAAAAGTAATGAAAAATTTGCGACACGCTATTTGTTGTTTCGCTGAATTGAATTTTATTGTAATAGCCTTAGGGTTGAATTTAGTTTCTCTCAAAGGATATGAGGTATAATAATGCTGGAATTTATTTTCTGTCTGTACAGCTGAGGGTATTTACAAAATACTCTTTGTGCTAAGCACAAATGTTAAATAGGATCTAGAACATTACAGCACTGTTCGTTTGATCTAAACCCACAGTCGTCACGGTGGGTTTAGTTCAAACGAACATGGAGCCAGAATTAGAACAAGAGCTTTCTTTCTTGATTATTTAATGTAAATGAAAGCTCCGTAGCGTTAACACCAAAATATCAACGAAAACAAAAGCAGAATAAGAATTAGAACCAAGAACTCCATAACGAGATGGCAATGACGTCGAGTGGAAAAACACACCAAAGCAAACCAGATGGTGCTGTACTAACAGATTTACAGACACGGTACAAATGCAGACGCTCACCATTCTTCTTCTTCTTATCGATTCGATGGCAAATACATTATATAATTTTTTTTTATGACATTGTTGTAGCCCAGAATGCAACGACATAATGAGCGCTTCATCAAAAACAATCATTAACTGATCCTGTCACGTTCATTGTCACGTTCCGCCTGAGCAAGCAAGCATGCAAGCCAAAACGCAGATTAAGCGATAGAGAGTTATAACCCGCGTGATTTTGTAACAATTTTGTAACAAGTGTGCTTTCAATTTTTGTTCGGAGCTGTAATTATTTTTCTAAAAATTAAGTAGCCTGTGTTATCCCTTGTAAATATGACCTATCTACCACTATAAATCCCGTCTTAATCAGTACGACGTTTCGGAGATAGCCCGGAACTAACAGATAGTCAGACAAATGGGTTTTTATTTACATTGTTTTAACTGGTATCTTCACTTATATATTGTGATATGCAAACAATTAAAAGAGTTTAATTTCGACGTTACAAACGTACGCTTCAATTATATTTGTGGGTATCTACTCTAGTGTGTATGCACAGTGGGACCCAACGAGCATTAGATGTTATCATTGCTGAAAATATGAGTGTTGTTGTGACCATAACACAACCCTAACGATAAGGGCTGTGATGGACAAGTTTTCTCATTTGCCGGGACGTTTGGTACAACGTGTAGTTAGAAACTAACGCAATCTTGTCTGGCCTAGAGTGATACTGCTATCAAATATGATGCTTTTGACGTAAGCTCTTTAAGAGACGTATTCACGTCAAGAGCATGACGTTTCGTATGATAAGCATGATAATTGAGGATTGTGAAACATAGATAGAAAACTAGTACTGTAGAAGCATAACACAAAATGTAACCTAAATTAAGTATATATACTGAAATTTAGATCCTAAATTGGAATGGAAACTTTTTGTATGGTTGTAATAAATAAATTTAAATTTCTTTAACTATTCAAATCAAAACATAACTATACTTACAACTATTTAAAAATATAATAAACTCAAAATAATTATGCTAGAAAATAATTTTAGTAATAATAAAGAAGCTTTTAATTAAATCAAAGATGACAATAAAATAAAATGAATATAAGAAAATACCAATAGTACGTGCTTTTAGCTCGTGAAGTATACAAGAACAATTTAAAAAAAACATGGATAAATTGATGTGTATACTGTCCTAACCTATGGTGCATAAACTTGGTCACTAACTGAAGACCAGAAGTCAAAACTTAAGGTTTGCCAAAGAACCATGGAACGCAGCATTTTAGGTGTTAAAAGAACTGACCGAGTTCGCAACACCACCCCGCGTTTCATGACTGGAGTGATGGATGTGGGGAAGAAGTCAGCAAAGCTGAAGTGGGAATGGGCTGGGCACGTGACAAGGATGGACCCGCAAAGGTGGGCCAATGTCGCGACAGTATGGGCTCCCACCAGTGGACGCCTTTACGGGAAAGAAATGGATTCAGGTGATTCAGGAAAGGAAGGTGTGGTTAGAAAAGGGAGAGGCCTTTGCCCAGCAGTGGGACAGTATAGGCTAATTAAAAAAAAATTGATGGACCATTTATAAATTATTTTTTAAATATAAGGAGTAATTTGAAATACGTCTGTTAGCGTTGCCACACCACGTTATCTGGACTATTTTGAAAATGATGATACCAAAAACAAATTACCTCACTGAGTTTGTTGCGCGCTCTTCTCAGTGCGAGGAAGCCTTGTAAAGTTAGTTTTTAAGTCATAAATGTTATCACCACATTATTATAATGATTAAAATAATAATATAAATAGATTTCTCCACCTGACATCCTGACGCCCTGACGTCCTGACTCCCTGACGCCCTGATTCCCTGATGCTCTGTTGCCCTGATGCCCTGATGCCCTGACTCCTAGCCGTTTGGACTCTCTGCCGAGGTTAATCCTCCGCCCGGTACATTTCTATCTATATATTGTATATTTAAGTTTATTTATATTCTCTTTAGCCGTTTATATCTATTTATTATGTATCCGGGCGTGAGAGTTGAATTTATCAAAATAATAATATTATATATATGACTTTCACAAGTGCTTAAAAAAAGTGTATATGTATAGGAATAAACAATTTTGACTTTGACACAAGTGAATCTAATTTTTTTTTAAATTTGCTTTAGGCGTGGCCACGGTCATTTTTTTTATGTTACAAGGGGGCAGACGAGCAGGCAGCAGGCTCCGAAGTGCCTACCGGCGCCCATGAACATCTGTAAGACCAGAAGGCCAGCAGATGCGCTGCCAGCCCTTAATGACAAGTTTAGGCCACCGGGAAGTCTCACAAACCGAACGATATGTATGTCAATGGGTTGGTATTATATTTTATGTACAGCTATAAATAATAAATGGGATTCTGGTAACATTGCTCCAAATACCTAAATTAAAAATCATTTGCCTTTAAAACGACACATTCAGTCATGATTTCTCAATTACGGTGGTATGTAGGTAGGTAATGTTTTTGTTTTTTTTTTAATCATTAACGTATATAGGGTGATATACGTTTAAAGCTTTAGTTTTTTATAGCTTTGTATATTTCAAACAAATTGACGTCAAAATGTGTAATTTTTTTATTAATTTTAATATTTTGTTTTGCATGGATCCCATCTCTTTAGGTATTATAAAACTTGAAAGAGTTTGGTTTTCTTCATTGTATTGCAAGATCACCCTATCTATAGATATAAACAGAGTTTTTAAAATGAGGTTAAAAAAGGATTTTCATTTTCAGAAAACATTTGACTGCAAATTACAAAAATATAGATCATTCTAAGTAACAAAAAAAGCCTTTTTTGCTGCTGATTTTAGTGCCAGTCTCTCCACCAGAAGCTTTTTCCTGTATTTGAGCCGACTGGCCTCCCTGATGGTCTGCCACTTCTGCAGGTCCTCCTCGCAGCAGGTCGTGGGCACCATCAGGACCTTCTGCTTCTGAACCGCTCTGTTGCACACCTCCAGCTTCCGAACCAGCATGTCGTCCGTCTCAGGCCGCGCCTCCTTCTCCACTTTGTTCACTTTGCTGCGTTCTGCTTCCAGGGTCAAAGGGCAGGGGGGACAGAGGAGCTTGGTTTAAGCCTTGGGCTTATGCAGTTTATAAGGTGGTGAGGACGTTCGCAAGGGGACTGAGGCTCTTTCTGCTTCCCTGTCATTGTCATTGGCAAAGCTAGCTCAGGACATGGTTTTTAGAAGGTTACTATTGTTATTTTTTAATGAATGGGGTCTGTAAACTTTGCTTTCGGCTCTGACTCACAATAAATATATAAATAAAGCCAAGAAACCACCTTTAAAAATGGTGCACTGAAGGAAATAGCTGCTAAGCCCTCTATTCAGCCAAGATTCTCTTACAGTAGTTTATAGTATGTATTTCTTATGTTGAAAATGAGACATTTATGTTACGACAATTTAACTTAAACTTAACTCAATGGTCACAATAAATAATTTATTTTTTAGATAAAACATTATGTATTACAATTACTTTGAGTGTTTGTATGTTTTTGTTCTAAGTAAATATATTTTGTCTAAAAATTGGAGAAAATTACACGTGGATGAATATAAGAACGTATGTATTAGATATTTTGTGTTCGCAGAGGGGCTGGGGCCTTGCGGAGGGTTCGGGCAGGGTGGGAAGCATCACTGCGAGCCCTGATCCTGGCTCACGCTTCCCTCCACGTGCCACGCGGGGCTTGGGATTGGCAGCTCCCTCCCATTGGGAGGCCCAGCGCCTGCTGGATGGGTGCGGGCTTAGCTCCTGCCTGTCCCTGCCAGCGCGGCCGAGGCTGAGCTCGGCTGCCTCAGAGGGAAAGCAGAAACATCCCTGCCTGCTTCGGGCTCGTCTCGAAACTGGCAAAAATCAACTACAATTAATTTTTTTTAAAGCTGGTCTGTTAAATTGTTAGGAACGAAAAAGCTAAAAATGTAGGAAAAACGATTATCAAAGTGGAGCAATTTCAGACTGATTGAAAAGTACCAGTTTTAAGGACATCATAAAACTCAGTGACAGAACTAAGAAACTTTCATCAGGGCAGATCTTGTTAGGAAATCTCAAGAACCTAAAAGAGAACAGTAATTATTTTTTAGAAACTCTTGGGGTCACTCTGATACAGGGCCAAGACTAAGTAGGAGCCTACTCCAAGCAACAGACGGAGGGAAATCTCGACCGAAATTTCATTATGTTTAGTAAAAACCTTTACTTATGTTTTATTTTGCCTTTTGATTTGTAGTGAGTGACCTTAATTCATATCAATATTAATAGTAGCCAATGTTTCCCCCCTCCCTAAATATACTACTAATGCTATTGTTAGAAAACTGTTGTATTTTATTAAAGTACGAGGGGGGAAGAAGTGATCCAACCATTTTTTTTCTTTTTACATATCAAGCGTTTAAGCTTGGCATCTGCTTTCTGATACTTATTAAAGTTGGCATTAGACATACTGAATGTATATACTTCCTCAGCTTCAAATCGTTGTTCAGTTAAACATTTGCATTCCTCATCCCACCAAGGGGTGGAAAGCAAATGATGTTTTGAGATGCGTTTTCTAGGAAAATGGATATCTGCAGCGCTTAAAAGAGAATTTACAAAGAGATCATAACAAAGAATCCAGTATCTCCATGATTAAGTTTAATTGATGTATATCTGTCTCACTCATTAAGGTTTACAAGCAAAAGTATAATTTAAATTAAATAAAACACTAAATAACCAAAATGCTTAACAACAGCAATATTTTACATTTGTCTTACTATGAAAAATAATACAATATAGACTTTTTAAAAGGATACGGTCTGATCCGGGGAACAAAGTCCTGCCCGTCAGGAGTTCAGCCATGATGCAGCCAACTGACCAGATATCAACTGTTCTGGTCGTGCAGATGTCCATGGGCGCCGGTAGGCACTTCGGCGCCTGCTGCCTGCTCGTCTGCCCCCTAGTAACATGAAAAAAAAAAAAAAAACAACTAATATGTTCATATCTTTATTAGTCACAATAATAACATGAATTTTGGGGTTTTTTTGGCTTCTGGGAGAAGAATTCGTGATTTTAACCCTCGCTTACAAGGACTATTTTTAAAAAACATTTGCTTCCCATTGATTGTTGATTCATCGAAGTATCTGTTCCATTTTATGAAATTAGAACTGGCTAATTCTATGAATAATGTTGGTTACTTTTCCTACACATTTTCTGCCTTATTAGGTATTGCATCAGCCTTGCTTTCTGTTCCTTGAATGCCAAATTATTCTGCTACATCATCTATTACATTTTATATGCAGATCATTCATACAAAGCACATCCAGAACGGCAATGATTTTCTCGTGACATGAATGTTGATTAGTTTTGGTTTTATACATTTTATATGAAACTAAGTAGGCAGGTACTTCGAGCTTGTGCTGTCCAGTTTTTAAAGAGGTTGTAGTTTTATTTACAGGAAAGTCTGTAGTTTGGGGCCCTGTGCTGTCTTCTTCTATTAGTTCTCAGAGCACTGCCCTTTACAAGCATGAGTTCAAATTTTAAATCTAAACTTAATAAGAAACAAAATCTTCACAGATAATCACAAATAAATACTATGAATGAGGAATTAAATTTTCGTGTCATATGAGTCAAATGTAGATCTTTTATAAGTAAACCACTTACCATTGTATTGAAATACATATGTTTATTCATAGAGTATTATTGAGCATTGTTTCATTCACAAAAAGCCAAGTTAAGGTCACAACATTAAAACATCAATCGAGGCTATTTGTTAATAGTATATTTTAGGATATATATATATTTCTCAAACATGCTTGGAAATTTGAGCATTATTTTGACAATCTTCTTCGAGATAAATCGAACTTGCTGTACTGGTCGAGCAGCGGCCGGCAATAGTTGTATGAAAAGCCATATCTGTCGTGTTTAGCGGCCAAATAAATTACTATGTAAAATCATATTTGTCGTGTAATTTGAAAATGGAACAATCTTCTACTCCGCAACATGGCGACCATAGCGGTAAGTTATTAAAGGTTTAATTTAAATTTCGAACTGGCTTGCACATAGAGAGCTGTTTAGTGAAAAAAAAAATACTTTGGCGCGGAAAAAACTATTGTTATTAGTTATTCTTCAACTTTTCCAAATAAAAGTTCTGAATTGTACTACTTAGTTTAATTTCCGCGTATTTTTTGAGGAAAATACTATACAAGCCTTGGCCGCAACTAGGCATTGATGGACTTACTTATGTGTGCCTCGGCTTCGCTTCGCCTCTCATTCACACGTTCGTCAATCATGCCTCTCTTGCCGGCTGCTGCAGTAATGTACTACATATAAATCAATCTATAAAAGGAGAAGCTCATCTATAAAATCCATAGGAAGTACAATAATGAAATTTGTCAAGGAAGTAGTTTATCGATACCATCACTAAGAACAGATTTTTCGATAGTCCATGGTAGTCTGAATTTTACACCTACGAAGCTGCGGTAAACCGCTGGTTTTATATAAATTTCTAAACAGAGAGAACCATAAAACGTCTGGTACTAGAACTAGTTCAACAAATCATTACAACCTTTAACAATTAAGATTGCCAGCACGATTTCTGCTGTAACAAAACAATTATGGTCATTATTGTCCCACTATATAAATAAGTCTATGGAAACTACAATGTTTCTCATTATATTTCTTGTTTATAAGAGGAAACAGAAAACTTCACCGCTTAATTGTAACACTCAAATGACGCGATCTTCTCCCCATTTATTTTTCACTTCCTTTTCGTTAACCGGTAAATATGCCAACACTGGTATACAAATTATGACAATCAATTGCTTTTGACTGGTTATCAGGCAGATGGCGCTGCAGTCGGTGTCTAGATTATCTTTTTATCGATTTTTACGTTCGGGCAATACGATGTCTGCACGGTCCGCTAGTATTAATATAAAAGTAGAAATATTTTAAAATATATATAAATAGATATCCGCAAGGCAGGGAGGTAAAGACCAAAGCAATTAATGTCTCAAGTAAAGCCGCCTCTGGTATCCGACTCTGGATCCAACAGTAAGCCAAGTTCTTTTTAGGGTTTCGTATAACTACAAGGAACCTTTACAGATTTCATTCCTTTTATTCGTCCGTCTGTCGTCACTCGTCTCTAACTAACATCTACAATTATTAATATAAAAATGCATGAAATTTGGTACAGTCCTGTGTTGCACATAGATTTTCTATTTGGCATCGTAAAATAATATTAATTTTACATTTTGGGCGTGGCTTCCATTCATGTGAATTAAAGCTGATTTTTTTAATTTACATTCCACCCCCTCGTGTGGGGTATCATTGGATAGCTTTTTTTAAAATAAAGGAGGTTTCTTACATAGCTTTTTTGTTGCGGGTGCCATTTTCGAGTACTTCTCCTTCAAAGTATTTTGCAAGGTGCCCTAGCATTTCCAAAGTATTAGATGTAGAAACTTGAAATTGTCAATGTTGATAGAACATGCTAAAAGCTCATTAGGAAAATTATTTTGCACGAAATCGGACAATAACGTTTGAAGCTATTTAACAAATACCTTTCACGCGTACCAGATTTTTGACATCGAGATCATTATAAGAAAATACGCTATCTTTCAAGTTGGATCAAACTGCACAAATCACGCTTGCGATTTTAATAAAATTTGCACGGTGTACAAATCTGATTAAAATCGGTTAAGTAGTTTAAGAGTCCATCGCGGACAAACATTGTGATGCCTTATTTATATATATATAGAAGCCATCTCTACGAGATACATTTTCTTACAAAAAATGATCTGATTATTTTTTTATTGCCATTCTAGTCGCTATACGGATAAAATTAAAAAATCTATAATTATTACTACTTGGAAGCTTTAAGAAAAGTCATCAGCAAGAATTCTGGCTAATTTTGGGATATACGGGAAGTACTAGATAAATGTCAATCGCAGCACATTCCATAGCTTTGTTAGCGGGATTTACGTCCATAAGAGGAGCATTAGTGATGATGATAAGGCAGATCAATTGAATAATTTTGGAAGATTCCTTCCTCCTCGTCACATTAATCTCTGGCGCGAGAGAGATTGGTCTCAAATAACAGGGATTCCAAAATTTCTTTTGTTTGTTTTCGTTGAAAAATATGAAGAGCTGTTAATTCCAGCGATTTTCTGAATTAGTCTGCATTAAAGTAACTAGTTCCTTCATCTGAAATTACCCAACACAATGCTTACAATAGTTGGTCATCTAAAATATTTAGATTGAGCTAATAAAATGAGAAAATTATTACTAATAAAAATACATAAATTGTAAAATACTGCAATTGAT